>JAWNLC010000831.1:10077500-10361167 GCA_035041535.1 Drosophila cognata
ATATATATTTTACAATGATTGTTATAAATACATGAATTTGTTGAGTTGAGTATTTTAATTAATCGTTCTTTTCGGGAATTTGTATTATTCTGGCTCGAAGTTCATTCCTTCTTAAAATACTACTGAATGTGTGTAACTATCTTCAAGTATATATCTTGGATTGCAAGTAGGCTTTATCTCTCTTTTTTGTAGATCGGTTTCGGTTTGTCCTAAGTTTTGGATGGACATTCTTTGGGTTATTGGAACTTTGCATGTCAACATTTTTTTTCGTCACATATTATTGAAATCCGATAAGTGCTTAATACTCAGAACATGTATAATTGTCTGAATCATGCTTTCAAGTTGTGATTGTGATTCACAAATGTGTGATACGTCTCCCTTGTGAGTGTGTGTGGTTTGCCTATTGTTTGGTCACATTGTGACTGGAATGAATTCACATACACATGTATTCAATACGAGCAATCACTCAGTTTTGATTGCAATTCAATCGAACTTTTACAATTTCTGTTCTCCATCTGTGGAATATTCTTCTGAAAAAAAATGTTGAAAAACTTGGGACATTGTTTATCCATTTTTCAATATATTTTTTTAATTAACGTTTCTTGTCTAAAGCTAATCTTGACCTTAAATTCAAGCTATGCTAGTGCACTTAAAATGCTCACCATGAGCGTGTATAATATATATTTTGTATTGTATAATTAATGTTTTACATCTTGTTGTTCGTTCTACTCCACGCACAGACGGCAGCATCAGTTCTCCATCCACGCCCAGCAATTGTTCGGCTGTCGGCGTCGGTGGCTGCGGCGGCAGCAGCAGCAACAACAGCATCAACAGCGGCAGCACCTACACCGGACACTCTTCCAGCTCGTCAACAACGCCACCGCCGCCAACAACTCCACAGCAGCAGCACCACCATCATCATCTGAGTGGTGGAACAGGACGAACTGTTGGCGTTGGTGTGCCGCCGCCAGCACCGCCGAATGCGAATGCGACAACATCGTCATCGGGTGGTGGTTCGTCTGGGCATAAGAACAGTCTGAAAGGTACGAAATTGGCGAGGCGAGCACGCTCCTTCAAGGACGATCTGATTGAGAAGATCTCACTGATGCGCACCACAAACAATACGCTGGGTCGATCACATTCTCCGCATAGTCCGCGCAACAAGCATGGAGCAAAGCCACCGCCAACCACCGAGGAGGTGCAGCGATCCACACAGACGCTGGAGACGCACGTCAAGGATATATCGAATGCGCTCAAGCATTTTCGCGATGTCATACTCAAAAAGAAACTGGAGGTACTGCCCGGCAATGGTACGGTCATACTGGAGACCATTGCCAGCATGTATTCCGGTTAGTAAATATTCTAAATGATGGTACATAGCACAATCATAATTATCATTTTCTGTTCGTTATAGTCATTCAGTCGTATACGCTAAACGAGAACAGTGCCATCATGAGCTCTGCCACACAGCAAGTCTATCAATCTCTCGGCAAGCTCATCAAGCTCTGCGACGAAGTGATGCTCAGCGAGAAGAGCGGCGAGTGCGCCTCCCTCAGCAATGAGAATGTGCGCGAGGTCATCGATCTACTCGAGGATGCAGTCCGCGTAAGTTGGAAACCCATTCAACACCCTTTTATTTATTTGATTATTTATTTGGATACAAAAAGTAGAAATAAATTGAATTAAATTATGACATTTAATTTCAAATTCAAAATATAGGAAATATTAGCAAGATTACTGAGGGTATTTAAATGCAAAATGCTCCAACATCTATTGCTATGGCGTGACTCTTTCCATTTACAGCAGTTGTATTGGAGCAAATTCTTTTTGCAAATTTTATATATATATATATATTTTGGTCTCTTATAGAATCTGGTCACACTAGCTCAGGGCAAACTGAAGGAGCAGGATCAGTGCGCGTTTCGCTATAGCGGTTCTGGATTGGGTGGCATTGGTGCCGCCGCCGACATAATGGGCGCCGTTGCCGTTGCAACTGCAGCAGGTGGAATGGGTAGTGGTGGGATGCGTACTCCTTTGGATGCAGCTGCAGCAGCGGTGGCTCAGCGCACCTCGCTACCAGACATTGGACTGACACCCAAGGAGCGCGACATTCTCGAACAGAGCAATTCAAATCCAATGCGCGGCTCTCATAGCACCGAGAGTATATTGCGCGACACGAGCCCGCCGCCAAAGCCACCGCTGCCCGATCGGTCCAGCAATCCGCCGCCGTTACCACCAAAGCGTCGCAGCCAGCCCCAATCCCAGCTGGTGAATACAAGCACGAACACGAATCCAAATAACAATACGAACACCACCACAAACACCAGCCACTCGTCGCAGGCGAACAGCCCCTTGCCGTATGCCCAAACGCACAACATAAGCATCAACTCTGATTTGGACTGCAGTTCAAATTTCTCGCTGCTTAACTATGGCGTCGATCGGTTAGTTGCTTGCTGTCACTGTATTTTTGATTTACTCTCGCTACTTTTCACTCGCTCGCTGAAGCTAACTTTCTTATTTAACGCAATTCGAAAGTTGTTTCTATATTAACTTTATTCACTTATCTTATTTACTAGTTTAAACCAATTTTATAACTCGCTCGATTGACTTACTCCCTCGCATCACTGATTGACAGGCTTACGCTCACTTCATCGTTTGACCCGATCCTTAAGATATTTCTCGAATAATTTGTATAACTTATTCTAAACTTATATTTTACTCCTGCATTTATTTTCTTAATTAATCTCTCAGTCACTCTCAAATTGCTTGCTACACTTTTAATCGCATTATCGCTTAATCACTTGACTTACTTATTCGGTCATATACCCGCTCGATTAAATTACTCGATTTTTCAGAGTCAACCTACTATATTAACATATTTGTTCATTAACTCTTATTGACTCGACTTACTTACTCGCTCGATTAATTCACATATTCATTCCCTTAGTTAATTATTCGCCCAATACACATATATATATACAGTGTTTGACAGCTCAAAGAAACAAGTGTCAAAGAAAAAACGTAATTGCCTGCCATATCTGTTTCGGATTCAGCTCAGTATTGGATTGTAGCCACACATAATTCCGTCCGTCCGAGCCAAAAATTATGAATTTGGACTCATCTCCAAATATGACTGTGTTACAGAACTCCAAATCCTTGTCCAAGTGGGTTTTGGCGAACGTCATCCTAGTCCCTTTATTTGATTCGCTTATAAAGGACTTTTTCCTACCTAGCAGGTGGGGAAACGTCAGTTTATTAGGGTCATATATTAATTTTGGTGGTTAATATATGTACCTACCATAGGTCTTTGGAATTTTTGAAAAATATTGAATAATTAATTTGAACTGTCAGACACTGTATATATATATGTGTATATATATATATATATACTCATATTTATATACTTACTCGATCTCTTGCAGCCTCTCGGTACGGTCGCGTTCCCCCGATGAAAATAGCCAATGCTCGTTCGACTCGGCGCTAAATCACTCACGCGAGGAGGAGGAGGAGCACTTGCAGTTGCAATTGCAGAAGCCGCCAACGAGACAACAACAGCAACAGCAGCTACACCATCATCTCGCAGTTGACGATGTGGACAAGCTGATCAGTTACAGTGAGTACACGCTAGCAACAACCATAAATTCGAAGTGCAACTCAACAACGTCTACCACACACCGACTGCGCCCATCAGAGACTCCAGCTCCAGCTGCAGCTCCATTTGAGTCTAGTGTTGTTGTTGCTGCTCAACTAAACCAGGAGGCAGCCACGTCCAGCGCTCAGATGGCTGTCACTTTTGGTCCGGGCTCTGGTCCTGGCGCTGTTCTCACCACCGCTGAGGCCAGCACGGAGTTGCGTAAAGTCTCCGCAGCTCTAACCAACAATCGTCATTCAAATGAATCGGGTATTCCAGGCAATTTCTTTCTATATCTATTTCCTCTATCTTTTAGACTGCTTATTGTTTGTTAAAAAGCTGTGCACAAACATATTCCCAAAAATAATTAAATGAAAATTAATTGACCAAATGTGTTTTCTCAAGCAATTGAAAATTTTTCAAAATATGCATATAAGAATTTAAATACCAGAAAACGTTCACCAAAGATTTGAATTTAAAATATTTTTGATCCAAAATCCTAATCACATATTACAATATATCAAATTCGGATTATTATTTTGCAAAAAAAAATAAATGTACATAAATGGAAAGTTTTGCTGGAAAATTAAGGATTTTTAACTAATTCATTTCAACTTTCGTTTGAGATATTTATTTTTTATAGTATAATTGAAATTCTTAATTTTCTTTTAAAGTAGCTTTTATTTTTATTACATTTTTATTTGAGGTATTTCTTTTTTAGTTATAGTTAATCAGAATTTTCTTGAAAAAAAAAAATTGTTTTCATTGTTACGGATGAGCTTCTTATCCTTATATATACTCATTCCATCGTAAATATGTACTATGTAATATTTTGTATATACTATATTTGTTGTTTGCTTTAATTATTTCGCTTAGTTTCGCTTTGATGTTTAGTTTGTTTTGTATTTGCATTTGATTCCATCCAATTCTACGATTCTGTATTAAGTATTCAAATTGTATTGTGCACTCAGAAAAAAAATCTCAGCTGATTTTGAAAAAAGTTTCCCAAAATGAAAATTCTCTTAAAAAGTAAAAAGTGTTTCTGGTTCTTAGAAATATATATATAACAATTTCTAAATAGAAAAGAAGAATTTTCTAAAACTAATATTTTATTTTTATAAATAATTTCCCTTATTAAGAAATGCATTTCTAAAAAGTAGAAGTGTAAGCCCTAAGTTTTTAAAAAAAATTCATTCTAAAATGTATCAACAAGTAATGGAATTTACTGGCTCGGCTTTTATATTAGAGATCATATTTTCAAATTAAATTGTAAACATTTACATTTATAAACTATCTAGAATGATTACTAATGTTTATTAATAATATTTGCAACAAAAGTGTACTGTTACATTAGTTTTTTCTATGTTCAGATATAAAAGAATATTCTGAAAATTTGACTTTTTTTCTGAACTTTAAAAATGTTTACTCTGAAATTACTTTCTGAATAACAGTCAATTAGCTTTAGCGCCAAAGGTACGTCGAATTTCTAAAATTCAAGGCCATTTTTTTTCTGAGTGTATTTAGCTTATAATTTGTTGTTGTTTTGTTGTTTTTGCAACTGATTATTGATGTTGTGTGTGCTTTTGCAGGTTTCGTGTCGATGAAGTCATTTCGTACGTCCTCGCATAGCGTTTCCAAGCGATCCTCTGAGCACAGTGTGCAATCTTCGACAAAATCGACGAGCAGCAATTCGGAGATGGCGTTCAGCAGCAACAGCGAAGCAACTCCCTCGTCCTCGGCGACAACAACAGCCAGTCGAAGCAGCAGCAGCAACGAGTATCAGCAGATAAGCCAAACGCAGTCAACGCAACGCATCCACATCACCAGCAACAACAACAACAGCAGCAGCAAAGCAGCAACAACAATAATTAGCGGCATCGATTGCTCATCATTGTCATCAGCGGAACTGGCGCCAGCATTGCCACCAAAGACCCAGCAACGATCAGCAATGTCGCGCTTTGATGCCGCCTTGGATGAGCTGGATGATAATTAGTAGGTTTCAAAACGATTGACAGTTCGATAAATGTACTCGCTCGCTCCACATTAATCGATCGACAAAGAGCAGCTCATTGAACAGCTGTTGAGTGTTTCATGTGAAATTGTTTTGTTCTCAATTAACTCTCGGCTTTCATTTGGTTTGCAGTGAAATGCCGGAGTTGCGAACATTGTCGCCGCATCCGCCGCAGCATCACTCGTCGTCGACGCAGCTGAATCAGTGGCACACCAAGCATCACAGTTTGATTGAGCCGCCGCGGAGCGCACAGTTGCCCAACAGCTGTGGCAACAACTTTAAATGCCAGTTAGATGAGCCACCGCCGCTGCCCATCAAGAAGAAGCACAGTAAGTGCAATCGCTCAATGCGCACAGTTATTTACATTGTCTTTTTTCTTTTTTTTTCTTTTTTCTATGATTTTTTTTGTCGGTGTATACATTGCATTGTACATATGTAAATGTGCGTGTTTAACATATTTGTGCATGTGCAACTGTTTATTTTATATATATATATTTTTTGTGGTTCTAAACTTGAACGCCAGGTGTCGCCACAGGCAATGCCAAGCGGTGAGTTTTTCATCATATTACTTATATCTGTAGTGTGTGTGTGTGTGTATTTGTGCAATCAAATTCACCACACACGCACCAACACAATTACTTCAGTCATATTTTTGTACGACTTTCTTTTTGCATTTTGTGTTTTCTTTGGTTGTTTTTGCATCCATCCATTCACAACAAGGACACGCAATACACGAAAGCCGCCAGTTTTTGGTCTTAGACATGCAAACCATATATATATATATTTATATATATGTAATTTTTTTAAACGAAGCATCTACAAAATACAACACCCTCTCTTCGAACCCCCCCTCACCCTCCAATCAGACGAACAACAGCATCCAAAAGCAACAAGCAGCAAGAACAACAACAACAATCAGCAAAAATATCATCTTTAAATACATTATACATAATTACATATGTTTGTTTTCGTGTAATATTTGTGTTTAGCGACAGTTTAGCGAATTTTGTAGCAAAACTTTTATTTATAGCACTCATAAGCAACTCATCAATGAGCAAATTCAAATTCAAACGAAAACCAAAACAAAAACAAAAATAAGAACAGAAACAAAACCTTGCCAAATTGTTGTACGCAAAACTCTAACCCATCTAAATTTACGTTCCAATCAACATCTAGTGTTTCAGAGTGTCGCCTTTTCGGGTAAGTCTCTTGCTGTCTTCTCTTGCTTCTCTGCATCTTCGCCTATCCCACGCTCTTACCATTTCGTTCCGTTCCGTTTTCTTTGCTTTTATTCAAATTGTTCTCGTTTCGTTTTTTGGTTTTTAAGCTTTACTTTTGCATATCATTTCTAATCATAGCAGCAAGCGAAATATTTTGTTTTCCATTCCACAACGTTCCCATGCAGATGAAGAAATTTAATTTGTGTTCGACTTGCAGCTAACTATATTATGTGTGGAATACTTTAATTTTTTTTATATTGCTTTCAATTCTTGTTGATATTGGAAAGTTTTCGAATCACGTTTCAAAATGTTGATGTTCTTAGTTATCGAATTTTGTGCAGCTTTAGACTCTTCTCAAAAGTTTTACAATTTTAAACCGATTAAACATAAACAGTGAGAATCTGTTTTGGTGCTCTCGATTTTAAAAATACGTACAAATTTTCACATGAAAACTCTAATTTGAGTTTGGCTTGTAGTATTTGAGTTTGAAAGAGTATTCAAACTTCGTGTTAAGTTTTAGTTCATGCTTTTTAGCGCAGTTACTTTTTTTTTCCCTTCCTTTCGAGTTTCGAGATTCAAGGACTTTGTTTTCTTTTTCTTGTTTATTTTTGTCTTGACCTACAATTGTGTTATTGGTTTTGTTATTTGTTGTTATTACGCGCTTATTATAGTATAATACAAATTTAAAAATTATATTGATTTGAAACTTATGTTAAATTTGATGCGAGACAAACCTCCAAGTGCAGCTTAAGCATTACTAAGAGAGCTGAAGAGAGAAAGAGAGGGAGAGGGATAGACAGAGAAAAAGTTTAATTTAATATTTAAACATTTTTAAGAAAATGCTCAAAGCCAGAGATATGAATCTCAAGATTCTTCATTGTGAAACTCACATGAGACAGAAAAATATTTTGAACGTTTGAGTTTCGGTTTTTAAACATACATTTTCGTAGTATTTGAAAAATGTAATATTTAGGGTGTCAAACCATAAATGGAATCGGAACCCCATTTTTACCGATTGAAATTCAGAAAGACTCGACAGACTCAAAAATACGGCGATTTTTTCTAATTTTTAAAAATATTATGTATGTTAAGGAAGACATTCTAAAAAATAATAAAATAAATAATAATAATAAATAAATTCAGAAACGACTAATGAAATTCAATGGCGCGGCCTTTATATTAGAGCTTAGCTGCCGTCTGCCTAAGAGGCCGAGTAGATCAATGGGACCAAGAATCTCTATGAAATCAAAGTTCTGCAAAGTTATTAGAATCTGTATAAACTAAAATGTAAATGTATAATGTGTGTAAATAAAGAATTTTAAAATACGAATGTTTATTAATAATATATAAGTAAAAAAAAATGTATACATATTTCCTAAACCAACTATTGGCAACAACAAATTTACTAAAATGTTCGATTATTTTTCTGAGTGTGCTCTGTGTACCTGAATCGAAAGCAGAAGCTAAATTTGATTCGATTTCACCACACCATGCCCAAATAGAACACCAAACGAAAATTTATAATGTTAGGAAACAGTGATTAAAAATTCAAATGCAATTCGAAGCAACTATGACATCTGCTTCCAACTCTCTCTCTATATCTCTCCCTGCCTCTTGGTCTTTGCCTTTCTGGCCAAAATGGAGCGCAAATGGAGCGGAGATCCCTATTATTGTCCATTGATTGTATGGATTGCGGCTTTGGCACAGTTCGTTGCGCTTGTTTTGTTACCATTTGCTGTTTTGTTTTTTTCTATTCTGATGCTTGTTATTTTGAGCAATTGTACTAAATAATTGTTTTGTATCTCAGTTCTGGCTTACATGGAGATCTGCTCGGCAAATTCGCACTCGGTGGAGCAGCATCGTCATACAATGCACGCCTACAACATCAGTCGCAGCATGTCGCATAGCCAAACCCTCAAGTAAGTATTGATATGTATACTCTGCTACCGAGATGGTACAAAAAGTGTATATTGGTTTTGTGCAATGTGCGTCCGTCTGTCTGTCTGTCCATGTGAGCCGAATAACCTAGAAAGCTAGAATGCTAGAGCCTTACAACATAAACTTGATTGTGCCCGCGTCAGACCATGTTTTAGAATTTTAGGTGCTAAGTCCATTTCTTAATGGAATCATTTTCAGACCACGCCTTAACAAATAATAAATAAAATTGGGTGGCTACGCCCACTGCGACTCATAAAACAGATATAATTGATGGTGTAAATCGATAAATCGATAAATCCATATACACTACACAATATTTGAATGCTGGAGCCACCAAATTTTAAAGGTATATTGTTAGTAATACTAATTTTCGTCGTATCGCAATTTTGAAACCAAACTTGGAGGTTACATTGCTAGGAACCTCTTACAAAGATCGGTATTTATTGGCTACGCCCACTTATATTACTTATTGGTATCAGAGTAATATCAAGTCGGTTACGCCCATAGGAGTGCAATGTTCTCACTTGTTTGTTTTGTCAACAGCATGATGACAGTTTGTAAGGAGCTGTCGCCGGAGATGGAGACGCCGCCAGCGCTGCCGCCTAAGAATTACAAGCAGCGCAAATCATCGACATCGACAATGGGTATAACACTACCAATTATAACAACGCCGCCGGCGAGTCCCAAGCCCAAGAATCTGACAACGGTTTGCGAGGAGCACAACAATGCGACAACTATGTTCGATGAGGATGTGGGAGCTACAGTTGAAGCTAGAGCTGGCTCTGCAATCATTATTGATTGCCAGTCACATCAGTTGCCCAGTTGCGATGAGTCCGAGGCAGCTGCAGCTGGTTCCGGCAAAAATTCGCCCAAGCAGCTGGAGCTCAATGCGGAACAGAAAGCCGGGAAAATTGAGGAGCGTCGTAAATCCGTACCTGCCGAACTGCAGTTGGAGCCTAAGCAGCAGCTGGACTTGGGGGAAGAGGAGCTCGAAGAGCTGGACGAGGACGAGGACGAGGAAGAGGAGCAAGTCGATAATCAATTGCCAAATATGCTAGAAGAGATCGATATAACGCCATATTTAATACTCAAAAATCGTGCGGAGGATGGTCCAGAAGTCAAAGCCGGCTACATTGATGCCCTGATCGTGCACGCCAGTCGCGTCCAGAAGGTGTCCGATAATGGTACGCAACATCAACATCAACCCCATACCATTCCCAATTCCAAACACAATCATAATTCACACAGCATTGTCTCCAGAAATCGGCAACGTAACCCTAATCCAAATCCATTTGTTGTCCATTCCGTTCGTGCAGCATTCAGCGAGGCGTTCATCACCACCTTTCGCACGTTCATTCAGCCAATCGATGTGATCGAAAAGCTGACCCATCGCTACACATACTTCTTCTGTCAGGTGCACGATCAGAAGCAGAAGGCCGCCAAGGAGACCTTCTCGCTACTCGTCCGCGTTGTCAACGATCTAACGTAAGTTATATCCCTTTTCCTTCTTGGGGTAAAGTTCGAAATCTAAATCGAAATCGATACTTTTGCATTTGAAATATATAGGTCGACGGATCTGACAAGTCAGCTGCTTAGCTTGCTGGTGGAGTTTGTCTATCAATTGGTCTGCTCAGGCCAACTGTATCAGGCCAAGCTGTTGCGCATCAAGTTTGTGGAGAAGGTGACCCTGTATAAGGATCTGAGGACGCCCTTGTGCTTTGTCCCCGATCTGCAGATTAGCAGCAATCCAAGTCAGCTCAGTCTGCTTGATCTCAAGTCATTGGAGATTGCCGAGCAGATGACTCTGCTCGATGCGGAATTGTTTCAGAAAATCGAAATACCCGAAGTATTATTATTTGCCAAAGATCAGTGCGAGGAGAAATCACCGAATCTCAACAAGTTCACCGAGCACTTCAACAAAATGTCCTATTGGGCGCGCTCCAAAATCTTGCGGCTAACCGATGCCAAGGAGCGCGAAAAACATGTCAACAAATTTATTAAAATCATGAAGCATTTGCGCAAAATGAACAACTACAATTCCTATCTGGCGCTGCTCTCCGCCCTCGACTCAGGTCCCATACGCAGGTAAGTTTCACTCTCTCTCTTCTATCTACGGAATCGGTCAAACATATATATATATTTGCAGATTGGAATGGCAGAAGAGCATTACAGAGGAGGTACGCTCCTTTTGCGCACTCATCGATTCTAGTTCCAGTTTTCGTGCGTATCGCCAGGCGCTGGCCGAAACCAATCCACCCTGCATTCCCTATATGTAAGTGTATATGAATATATATATTAAATACACATACTTGAATAGGCACAAGATTTTTGTCACTAAATTCACAACTAGTTGACTGAAAAAAAGTAGCGAAAAACTAATATTGATTATGATTATTATTTTTCGCAACTATATAGACATGTACTTATATAATATAATTAGTCAATATAACAATTTTATTTTTGTATTTACATGTATAAATGCTTAATTTACTTAATATAATTATATTTTATAAAGTAAAGAAAAATTAAAATTAAATGCAGCTTTTATGAAGCTCCAAGAAGATTGAGTACAAGAACAGTTACCTGAATGCCTTTTGTATATGATCATCGTCGTGCGAAAATAAGCGTACTAGCGTGCGTATATTGCCAGATTGGAATCTGCGTTAAATAAATAAAATATATATTGTGTGTCAATAGGACTTAACTAACTAATATTGATATCAACATATATATATTTCAGCGGTCTGGTACTACAGGATCTGACGTTTGTGCATGTGGGCAATCAGGACTATGTATCCAAGGGCGTCATTAACTTTTCGAAGCGCTGGCAGCAATACAACATCATTGTGAACATGAAGCGTTTCAAGAAATGGTGAATACATAATTACATACACATATATTACATGTAGAAATTCGATTCGAAATAAATAATAATTTACAATTATTTTCAGCGCATATCACTTTCGACGCAATGAGCGAATTATTGGCTTCTTTGATAACTTCAAAGACTTTATGGGCGAGGAGGAGATGTGGCAGATATCAGAGCGATTAAAGCCACGTGGGCGTCGCCAAAACTATTAGTTTATCAATCAGCAATCATAGAAACAACTATAACTACAACTATCGTGCAATCTTTCTATATGTATATATATATATATATACCGATCACACACATAGACAAGTGCATGAGTGTGTGTGCCGTCAACTATTCGAACCGGTTCTTTCTCACTCTGTCCCCATACGTATTCATATATAAATTATGTATATGAAATGTAGCTATAATGCTATATATGTAGCTATAAAAAGTACATAAAAAATATACATATTAACAAAGTTGAATTACGATTTGTGTAGTTGCAAAAGAACAAAAAAAAAAAAACCAGAAAAGGACAAAAAAAAAACCTGGATTGGTATTATAAGATTATATGTATAATATATATATATGTATTCGTATAACAACCTGACTAATGGTTAACCTAGTTACCGTCACGATATCTGACAGCACAAATTTTGCTTAGTTTTTCATTTTTGGTTTTCGGTTCGTTTGAAACCTTTTCCTAACTGTATTAACAACGAATTTTCAAAAGAAGACTATCGTTTTTCCTTTTTATCTTTTCAAAAACAATGTTAACAAATATTTACGTGTATTTAGAATAAAAGAAGAACAAGAAATTTAAACAGTTTTATGTGTTTTTTAAATAACGCTAATCCAAAAAAAAAAAGTTTAAAAAAAAGTTGTGCATATAGTTGTTCGGCTGTTTTACTTGCAATTGTAGGCACTAAATCAAATTCAAAACCGGTTTTTTACCTCCCGGTTTCTAATGCTATATGTAATATCTGAACAAACTGCTGCAGCTGTATGCACAACATAATCCAGAAAAACAATCAAATCAATATCAAAAATAAATAAAAATTCAATAAAATGCATTCACTCAATTTAACTGATCAACTTGAAAAGTTAAAAAAATTAAATTAAATACAAATTGCTTTTATGTGTATAGCCAACAAAATACAAATATATACATATATGCATATGCATATATATCCGTTTACAAAAATATTGGAAAGAAAGTGGAACCTATTAAAAGAAAAGATAAAATGAATAGAAATCTACAAAATGTACATTAGTTAAGCTAAGCGATGGCATATTTATCAACTTTAAATGTATATGCGTATTATATGCTATATATATATATACACACACACACGCGTAAGCGCTTTCCACGTCCAAGCCAACAACACTAGATATATATATATATATATATATATATATATATATATATATATATATATATATATATATATATATATATATATATATATATATATTTTACAACTTGAAATTGTACAAATTTTGGATTCTTCTATGTACTAAATATATATATATGTGTATATATTCAAACTCTATACAAACATTTAACAGACAGCGCTTTATATCTGTACTATTCATGAGCTATATATATATATATATATATTTATATATATATATATATACACAAACACATATACGCACATAGAAACAAGACTGTCTTTAGGATATATGTAGCAGTACTTCATGTATCTTACCAAAAAATCGAAACATATATATACCTTGATTGTTTGTATGTACTGCTTATGGAAATTGTTATAAACGAGAAACTTTAGCAAAGTTGCATGCACCAATACACACACACACACACACACACACGCGTGTGTACATACTGCTATATACTATATTGTATATGTATATATATATACATACATATATATAAACCTAATGAATCAAAATTTAAACCTACCAAACTAACTAACTACCTATGTATAAATATATATATATATGAATATAAATATGTATATGTGTACACATATATATATATATATATATATATATATCTCATTTAGTCATTGTTTTGTATGTGCCTGTTATCGATTTTTAATGTATATTTCGAGAACATCCACACTTTTTTTTATAAAGAAAAAACAAACAACTTATGTATGTATGTAAATGTAATTGTATTTGTAATCTATTTGTAAAACCAAAAGGAACAAAAATCTTTAACCTTAAAGATATTACAGCAGCAACAACAACAAAACATAGCAAACTTGATGAATTTTTTTTTTTTTGTTTTTTTTTTGGTTTAGTTTTGTGTGTAAATGTATTGTATGTTTAACTTTAACTTTCGTTTTTCCAAGTAGAGCAATTTTTAATTGTAAATGTATTTGTAACTAAATGTTATACATTTATTCGTAAGAAATATATAGCTACAAAATAAATGTATTTTTCCTTTAAAAAACCAATCACTTTTATGAACCAAAGAAATGAAGAGGGAAGCAGTCAGTTAACTGATTATATTTGTGTTGTGCGCCAGCAAGCTGTGTACAACGAAGCAGGGAAAATTAGCAACAAAAAATGCTTGCTATATTTGTTGTTTCTTTTGGAGGGAGCAAAGAAACCGCGACAATGAGTGATCCTCACTTTATCAGGTCATTACTACCAATTGTAGGTGCTCAATTATTTTGGCGTGGGTGTAACGTGATCGCCTTTCTGCGACAGTTTGATTACATTTAATATTCGAGTGAGAGGGGCATGAAAAGGAGGAATTCGTGATCAGATCAACAGCCGTGATGTACTGCATATTAAACGGATCACAATCCGTTGGAATTGAATTCAAACTGAAGTTATGTGGTTGTAGTTGGGGTATCGAGCGCAGTTTTGACATCCATGTTATTAACATTAGTAATCGGAATGTTGTATTGATCTTTTACATATTTTCAACACTCCCCCCCAATGTACATTATTGACAATTAATTTGAGACCAAGCAATCTATTACAATTTATATGTTTTGACTTGCTCAAATTCTTAGTTAAGAGTTCTACCATCATTTGACTCGCTGGACAATATTCCAGCTGAATCACAAGCTTACTAAAAACTTCTCGCACGAAGTGATAACGTATATCTATATGCTTACTTCTTGCATGGTAAACTGGATTTTTATCTAAGTTCATAGCTACTCAAATTATCGCCATGAGTTACAATACTTTTCATATTTCTGCATATGTTCATTTCGTTACATAATATACGAATATATACAGCTTATTTAGTTGCTTCCGTTATGCCCATATATTCGGATTCAGTGCTACTTAGTGCCACTGACGATTGCCTTCTGCTTTCCCATGAGAATGCGCTACCTCCAAGAACGAACGCGTATCCAGTTTACGATTTTGTTTTCGATCTGTGTGATCCCCACCCCCATCTGGAAATTTCCAGTTTTTGCATATGTTATGCCCCTTGAAGACGTCGTCCTCAGATATCGCAGCACTTGTTTTGCTGCTGCTCAGTGCTCTTAGTGGGGTTCCGTATTCCATTGGGACAGCTTACATACTGAATGTTAAATGTCAGGTCTGGATGTAACTGCCAGGTACTTTAATGATCCGAACTAATGATAATGAACTATGTTAATAGTTAATGTTATGACGTCATCGCTGCTCAGAAGATTCAGCTTCGCTTCACTTTTGTCATACGATTTGTTGGTATCGGTGTTACCGTTATCTTCGTCGCTACCTCTGCTGCCGCCTCTGCTGCTGCCAGAAACATGTCAAACTCGTTGTTTACATATATACGTGAACATAACGCAATTTATCATCTATCAAGGTAACAAAGTAACGTGATCCTCCGTTTGAACATATGTTTGCAGGGCCGCAAACATCACTGTGTATGAGGTTTAACAAATCCTCACTTTTGCGCACCATTTACTCTGTACGAATATTTTGCAATCAAATTTGCTTGTGCTGCTGTCATTCCACGCACCAATTTCATAATATTTAACTCTTTAAGGCTTTGCATGTCCAGATGTCCATATCTCTTATGCCATTTTATAATGTTCTCAATGTCACTTTTGCCATTTCATCTTAGGAACTGTGCATTTATTGTTTTGGTTATTTTACACAGAAATAAATGGCTTCAATGATTAGCTATAATCGGCGTTTTACCGTTTTCGTCACATATACACGCAAGACTGTTCTTGAAGGTTACAGTGCAGCCTCCTGTTACTGCTCTGCTCACCGAAGTAAAGATGCATGGTAATTATGGTACATAAAGAACGTTTGTAAGTTTTACTGTTATCAATTTCGTTTTAATCACAACGACTCGTCGTCCGACTACTTCTAGTGACTTTTCCCCAGCAAGTGTGACTGTATCAGTGAGTTATTCAAACGAATTAAACATATTTTGATTTGCTCACATATGAGCTTTTTTTCGCACTTAGCAATGGCAGCAATGTTGCCAATTTTACCGCAATTGTAACATATAATTTGTTTGTTTCGGTTCTTGCTCACTTTGTCTTTCTTATTTGCGCTCTATTTAGCGTAGTGTGCTTTGCTTAAAAATGCCTGTGCATCATTTCCCATCACATAATATATATATATATGTTCTTCATTCTCGCGTCTATCGCATTCTTCGAACATTTTAACTTTCAAAGTACAAAACTTTGGTAATTCATCACGTGATTCCAATGCTACATCCAGATTTTCATATGATTTGGGCAAACTTGCCAAGAGTAAAATAACATATATTTCCAATCTCTGCTAACTGCTCCACCGTGTTCACAAAATTTGCAATATACATTTGCATGTTTTCATTCTCGTTCATCCGCATTAAAAGTAATCTCTTGAATTATATGACCTTTCTCACTGGACCGGTGGGCTGATGCACTGCCTTTACGGTTATCCACGCTCTCGACGCCGAATCACATTTCTTAATGTGACCAATCTCAGAACCTCTTATTGAGAGAGTTATCACCGCTAATCTATCCACAGATATCCACTGACTATATTCACTCGTCCTGTCTGAACTTGGGCATTCCATAGCTCCCGAAGTGACGCACCATAGCTCCTGGTGAATTAGCACACTTTTCATTTGGACACACCACGAATCTTAATTTGTTTCGTCCAACTTGTCTATATTGTACGCAATCATTTTGACTTGAGTTGCTTTGCATACAGCAATATAAATTATGCAAATCTAATTCACTCAATCTTTAACGCGGTTTATTTGGCTTTAACTTTTCTTTTATTCCTGGGTCCATAACTTGTTGGGTTTTACGCGACAAAAGTAATGCACTTGGCTTGGCGGTTAGACAAAGAAGAACGTTTATTCAATGTATACTTATATATAGTGGTGGTAGTTTGGGTATCGAGCGCAGTATCGATATCCCTGTTATTAACATTAGTAATCAGAATGTTGTATTGATCTTTTACATATTTTCAAAAGTTAACGCTAACGCGATCGTCAAAGTTAAAGTTAAACTTTCTGTTAAACTCAAAACGGTCTGCTAATTAACAGAATTTCGGTATATACAAGTGCAGGCACAGCCACTTTGTCATTTTTATCTATTTTGTTGAGTCGGCCACACTGAACAGCGGTATATCAACAAAAAGTTAATACTCGTCAACGGTTTCGAACGGTACAACTCGCAGAGTACTCTGCGAGCGAGTTTGTAGTTTCTCGCCTTTTTTTTCGTTGTTGCTGTTATATTAATGATTTAAGCCAATGTAAATTTAAACACATTTATAATATTAATATAAATTCCATGAGTGCGTGTTTGCTTTTTTTTCATAAGTCTGTTTCGGTTCTCTGCTTATGTTTTGTTCATGTACAATTAAATTAAAACCAAAGAAAATCACGTAAACAAATCTTGTGAATTGTGAATAGAACCAAAAAAATTTTGCAGCGCCAAGAGCGGTAATAACAACAGCAGCAACAATAACAACAACAACAAAAGAAGTATTAACAAGCAATTTGTAACACTTGCTGCCCGCTTTCAAGGGTTTAATAATATCAATCGATTTCAATCGTTTCCTCGTTGCCTCATTCACTTGCCGTCAAACGATTGCATGATCGATGATGATGATGTTGTTGATAATAATGATAATGTAGTTGCATGCTCCTTGCAAAATCAAAAACAACAAAAAAAACTGAAAGTGACGACAAAAGCAACGAAGCTGGTTAAAAAGCAAAAACGAAATCGATCGAGGCAAGCGATTGATCGGTTCGATCAATTACGTAATACTGCGATTCGAAGTTCGAATTTCGAACCCTTTTCCAGCAATAGTGTGTGACCCTGAGCGCAAATTGCTCGTCTCTGTGTGTGTGTGAGGAGCGCATATTAAGCTTTCAGGTTAAGCTCAAGTAATCAGCTGAGCTTGAACTAAGTGATCCTCAAGCATAAGTGCTAAGCACACACACACACACACACACACACACACATAGATGAGTACACAGCGCAAAATAAGTGTTAATAGGACAATCATATAAATCATAAACTAAAGTGAAAGCTGCTCTGCATAAATTTCAACTTCAAATACAATATTTTTCTTAATAATTAAATAATTAAATACAATTTAAAGAATTAGAATGTAATGAATAGTTTAATTATATTATATCTTAATATCTCAATTAATTAGAAATTTGTTGGTTGGTATTGAATCTTATTTGGAGTCACGTTTTGCTGTAATATTTTTTTTGTGGTTATTTTTCTTAATTGCCAAATGTTATATGGAAAAATAGGATTTTTGGAATTTGCAACCAACTTTGAAGGATTATTTTTGTATTTCCTAAAACTATTTGATAAGAATTTGTGAGACACTTGAAATTTAATTTAAGCAACACTGATACATTTTGCCGTATATTCTAGCAAACAAGTAATCAAAATATATACATATAGATTAATTCTTGTTTAAAGTATTACGGAATATTTGTCGCAGTGGATGCTGTCCTAGCTGTAAGCCTTTGTTGTTGGTGCCCCATTGTCTCATGGACAGCCTGTACTTGTTGTACATGCACACATACAAACGTGCATACGTATTTAGTTATGTGTGTAATGTTGTTTGCGTTTTGGCGCGTTTGAAAAGCGTGAAAGTCATTGTCCAAGAGGCAAATAAACCGGTGCTGTGGTTGTTGTTGTTGTTGCTGCTGACACCTTGCTTTGCCGGCCGGCCACTTGAATGCGCTTCCTGTGAGTGCGAGCAGTCGGACAGCAACAGCGACAAACAAAATGGGAATAATGCTGTGCAAAACTCCTCTTGATCTCGCAACGAAGCACACACACACATGGGCGTAGCCAGGATCTTAGCTAACGGCGAACGAGAAATGGAGGGGGAGACACATTAACATTAACACAGCGAATGAAAGAACAACGGCAAAACGTATAACGGCAAACAACATTTAATAATTTAATCCGTTTATTGTAACGGTTCCAAGTGAGCGTGTTTCTGTATTTACATTTCCACTTTGTATTTACATTTCAGTTTGTAGGAACACTGTGTTCCCACTGCTCATTTTTGTGATAATGTAAAATTCTTGCATAAGCATTTGCAAATTTTGTTTGTTCTTAAATATTTGTAATAATATATATATATATATATATATATTTTTTTTTTTCATTTGATCGTCTTGGCCGGCCCCTCCGATAGGCAATGCCCATGCCCATGTACACACACACACACCACACAATCGCAATATCAGAAATCAGAGTTATGTTTCTCTGAAGTAGCTTCTGCTTCTACTGCTGCTTCTGCTGCTGCTGCGCGTCTGCACGTCTGTTCGATTGAACTGACCCCTGCCGCCGCCGCCCGCCCCTACACCCTGCTGCGTCTGTCTGTCTGTCCGTCCGTCCGTCCGTTTTGTCGTCTTGGGCCAGCCGTCTTGTCTCGCGCTTTGCTACTTGACAGCAACCTGCACGGAGGCAGCGACGTCGGCAGCGGTACTTGAGCATACTCTTGGAGACAGTCTTTATACTATACGTATGTATGATTGTGTGTGTTTGTGTGTGCTGCATCTTTTTATTATACTCTTTCGAAGGCAATGTTAATTTTGTCGTTAAGTTTCGAACGCATTGCAGAAAACGTCTCCGACTTCATAAAATATGTATTTATTCTTGATCAGCATCGTTAATTCATTTATTTACCTATCCACTCCCAACAATGTTAACTCAGTCAGTTTTACATTTTAATGAATATCCGGCTTTTGGAAGCCGGCCGTATCGGATAACTATATCATAACGCTATCATAGGAACGAACGGTTCTAGGTTTTAAAGCAACCATCGGTTAGTTTTGTTTTGTGAAAGTTCATTTCTCTTCTGTAACTATTATCTTTCATCTGATGAACTGGAGTATAAAAAAACTTAGTTGCAAAAAACAGCAGATATTGTTCCTTTCTTAAAAAGTAGCCAATTTGAGATAGTTGGTATGGTTAAAATTTAACAGATTACATACAAAATAGGTAATCTCTGCAAGAAACGTTCAGAAAAAATACTTAAAGTAGTATATTAATTTATTCCGATTTAGGTTTGATTTGGTTCCCACTATTTTTCTCTTTATAATACTTTTTGAACTAATAACTTTCTGAATATTTACTGGTAAGATTGCGGTTCCTGTTCAAGTTCTGAAGTCTTTTGTATGTTTTTTGTCGTAAATCGATTTGGGCTCATTTTGAGTATATCGTTATTTTATTAAATCAAGTTTATTTTTTGCACAGGGCATTCAAAGATCGGGTATGCCTTCAGTTTTGTCGGCTTTCCTTTTTTTTTATCTACCCTGAACCCGATGAAAATGGATAAAAATGTATGATGACTTGTGCTTGAGTATGTAACAGGCATTTCCCATAAGGTAAATATATTTTCAATGAGGATCAGCAGTCGAGTCGATATAGCCATGTACGTCAATCTGGTGTCTCAGAGATTATAGGAGCTAGACATTTAAAATTCAGAATATGGTTTCTTGCATATGAGCTGTTTCTTATTGATACACAATATAATTTGGCATATCTTTGATCAACTGGACAAATTTCGATCGGATAAAATGTACGTATTTTTTTTACTCTTCAGTACTTTGCTGCGGGCCATAAGAAATGAGACCAAGACTTGTAAAGGGAATTTATTTAACAGCTGGGTTCAGGGTATTTGTTAGCCGAGATCACTCGACTACCGCATTCTTACTTGTTTTTCTTTCTCCTGCCTCTTTGCGCGTATTTGCTGAAGATGATTTTTTTTATTTATTTATTTTTTTTTTTTTGATGCTCATGTCGTGTTTTGCTGCGCTCGTTGTTGTTGTTGTTGCCTGTCTGGTGTGTGTTCATTAAGCAAACACCGCTGCAAGTGTTTGTTGTTGTTGTTGCTGTTATTGTTAGCATCGTTTTAATCGGTAGCCAGTGAATTGGGTCCGAGTGTTGTTTGAGGGACCGAGGCACGTTTTTATAGTCAGGTCCAGCCTTTTGGCATTGTTCGAGTTCCTGCACATAAATACATGTACCAGCTACACACACACACACATGTGTATATATATACATGTATATTCACCTTAGCGTCTGTCGACATCCTTTTGGCAACAATTTGTTCTGCTTCTTCTAGCACTGCGTTTTTAAGTGTGTTCTGATTTTTATTGCGTATGCATTGTTTACGATCGCCAACTCTCCCCTCCCCCTCCCCTTTCAGCATAGCGTTCTCCTTCGCTAGCTGTCTCACTTCCAACACTGTTCGTCTTCCAGTGCTGCTCTTGTACACAACACATGAACATACCTACATATACATATATACTATACACACCTACATATATAAATATATATATATATGCCTGTGTGTATGTATATGAGTATGCGATTTCCGAACCCAAAACTCCAGCTTCAACTTCAGCGTCAGCTAGTTTTCAGCTTCTTGTTCTTGTTCTCACTGATTTTTTTTGTCGTATTTTTATTTTCACATTTCATTGTCGTTTTTATTTGTGATTGTTGCTTCTTTATTTTCTTGGTAATAAGGTGCGAGAAAGGCAATAATCGTAAAGACCTAACAAATTGTTGCTGCTGCTTTTGTTGTTGTTGTTGCTGCTGTCTTCGGTTTAACGTTAAAATGTTAATCGATCCTTTTTAGCCGCTTGTCTTTGTCAGTTTAACATATATATACACACATCCATACACACATATACAGACAGATATATGCATGTGTTTTTATTAAGTTTGTGTGTATGTTCATGTTCAAATTATGTTCTGTGTTATACAGCTGCATTCAAAATAATAGTACACATATGTTTTGGTTCAAATGAATTAAAATGAAAAAAATAATAGTAATTGTAAAGAGTTTTTCCAAGCGGAATATCAAACCGGAACCGTTAACGTCAGAACATGTTTTAAAAACCAGTAACTGCTATTGATTATCATTATTAAGCCAAAAAAATATATAACTGTTGTTCTTACTAGAGTGGAAAATCTGATCCGAAATTCATATTATATATATTTTTTAAATATGTAAAGGAACGTATATTATTAGTCCATATACCGAGCTACAAATTTGGAACCAATTCATTACCTCTTCCGAAAATTTTGCACTTTACACTTAACATTAGAAAAATTTTAAAAAATGCATAATCTTAATTCGTTTCTGTTTGACATCCTGATACTGATACTGTTTATCTTGTACGGTACGGCACCAGTACCGTTAGGTACCAACACGGAACCGAGTACCGTTTAAAAATGTGCAAAATTAAATAATCTGAACCAGAATCGGAACATATAACCCGATAAGCTGAGATATCGCGCCAAATTAATTTGTTAGCTAGTTATTTTTGCGAGTGTATGACGTCATTGGACCAAAGCATGTGACTCTCCCATGCCAGGTTGGGTGTTATTGGGTCTCGTTTTATGTTTTTGCTGCATATGTACTAAATACTATGATAGTCTAACGAGCAATGACTAGACGACCATCGACTAACAAACTAATCACATCATGTGAAGCCGCTTATCAATTGAGCCATTAATTAGTACAAATTAAAAAACAAAAAACATAATCCAAATGGGAAAGTCAAAACAAATGATTCGAGCTATTTTTAATTCTGAGAACCAAGCACTTGGCATGTTGCTCTCTATTGCGTTCTTTCATTTCTTGTCGTATAAATATACATATTTAATATGTATATTATTTATATAAGTAGTATATATATATATATATACAGTGGCTTACAGCTTAATTCGAGCAGTGTCAAGTAAATAATGTAATTGCCTGCCATAAACTAATTATATATTATTTTTCAAAAATTCCAAAGACCTATGGTAGGTACATATATTATCCACCAAAATTAATATATGACCCTAATAAACTGAGGTTTCCCCACCTGCTAGGTAGGATTATGTAAAAAAGTACAAGATTTTTTGTTTACCGCTTATTTCGAGCAGTCTTAAAAAAGTAATATATTTTGCGTATAAACACTTTAAATAAGGATGTTAATACTTAGTATGATCCTTTAGCCTTAACAACTTCCCTTAACCTATTATTCATGGAAGATACCAACTTCCTGGTAGCTTCTGGGCTGATTCTGCTCCACTCATTCCGCAGAGCATTTTTCAGATCCTCTTTGCTGGATATGTAGTGCTTCCGGATGTTATTTTCCAGCAGAGCCCACAAATTCTCAATAACATTTAAATCTGAAGACTGGGCCGGTGGAATTATCATGTGGGGCAGTTCCCGATGAGCCAGGACTGTACTGTCTTGGCCTTATGCTTGTGATCGTTTTCCTGGTAGAACCGGAAAGTATGTCGGATTCCTAGCTTCTCGGCACTTTGGAGTAAATTTTCCTTTAGTATGTTGAGGTACACATTCTTGGCCATTGTTGTTTCAATAAACACCAAAATCCCGACACCGGATGACGAGATACATACCCATACCATGACACTTCCTCCGCCATGCTTGACTATTGCCTTTATGTGTTTGGGATTCAGATCAGTGTAGGAACAAAAACGTTGAATTTGTACTCATCTGCAAATATGACTGTGAACTCCAAATCCTTGTCCAAGTGTGTTTTGGCGACCGTGTTCCTGGTCCCTTTATTTGATGCGCTTATAAAGGACTTTTTCCGTGGTACTCGGGCATTAAAGTCATGTTTGCGCAGGACCATGCGCACAGTTTCCACACAGCACTTTTTCCCCATTTCATCCTGCACCTGTTGAGTCATTTTTGGAGTCGATAGCTTGGGAATTTCCCTTATTTTCTTGATGATCCTCCGCTTGTCCTCTTCGGTGAAAATCTTGTTTGCTGCCATTCTGCCCTTGCCCTCAATCCGATTTGTGTCGACGAAGCGCCGAATGATGTTATACATGGTTGAGTTGCTCAGATTGACCATTTCAGCTATTTGGCGATGTGAATATCCGTTTTTGTGGTGTCCCAGGATGAGTTTCCGTTGTTCAATGGTAGTCCGTTTGCCCATAGTCCTTGTTGTCTTGTTGCACTCGAGATGCAGGATATAACTAAACTGACTACGAAGTATTGGTCTATTTATACCGAAAATATTCAATTTTAGGTAAAAAATCAGGGTTTTATGGCACCCAGGTGTCCATAATGTACCTGCTCGAAATCTGCTTTTCAGATCAAGAATATGTACTTTATGGGCTCGCAAATGTTTCCCACTTTGTTATAGCTCTTTTCAACATTTTCAACAAAGATACATTTATTATTTAATTGGTGTGTGTGTCCTTAACACTTCCGATTTGCCATTTGTTTAAATAATAACAATAATAATTGTAATAATAGCCAGGAAGATGCCATTCCTTATTTGAATGTTGAAGTGGACTTAAGGCCAGATGTCATTATCCTCAAGTGATTCCTCATAATCGCCATGCTTGATGGTATTAACACACCTTAACTTGTTTTATACAACTTCTGCTCTTACAACCCTCCCCCCACCTCCATTCTCCTCCGGCGGCCCCTCCTCCTGCTCCTGTTGAATGGTCATCAAGTCAAGTGGCCAAGTCTGTCTCTCTGCCTATCCGTCTGTCTGTGCGTCTGCCTTTTGGCCCGTCCCGATCACTTGTTCGCTGGCTTCTTTTGTATACGCTTTCACAATAACACCTTAGTACTTTTGTCACATATTATGTAACAGGCATCTGCGACCATCCCCTCATTCTTGTAAAAAAAAAAAATTGTATCAATTATGTGGTTAGAATCATTTTAAAAGATTTGATTTTTTTCATATATTTTTAATTATATATTACATTAGCAAATTGGAATTAATTCAAACCTTTACTGGTAAAATATTTTGTTAGCACATATATGCACACACAATAAACAATGTTTACTGATCGAAAGCTTTTTTAAATATTTTAAAGGATGAAATTAATATTACTATTTTTAAGAATTTTTAGTCCGGTTAGGCTGACTCAATCCGATTTGATGTGCTGTGAGGATTCTTCTCCTCGTTGTCACAAATATATAGTTTCCGTTTAACATCTAATCTTTATGTGTTTCGAATAGGAACAATCGCTCCATATATGCATTTTAAATAGTTTATAAATTCATATGACTTAATTTGAAAATTTTTCTTGACCTCTGAGGCAGACGCCAGCTATTTGGCGATTTGGGGCAAGCCTTTCTAAAATGTTAGATTTTATTCCCAATATTTAGGAATTATTTCTAAAAACTATAAAACCTTTATATTTTCAGGCCGATTTTCTTTTCAGAGTTTGTAGCTATAAATTCTGCGTATAGGTATAAATTCTGATCAAAACTCAACTTATTGTTGACTACATAAAGTGTATGCAATCTTCGGTCTGCAGTTTTTAGTTATATTTCTTGTGGTTATTTTTTTTGTTGTGTTCATAATGTTAAACTTCTGCTTGGTCTTTCGGCTGTCCTCTGTCGGATGTCGTCTGTCCCTCGCTGACTTGGGTAACTCTTCACACCAGACCAAGTGCCAACGACTTTGTACCTGCTCTCTGTCTCTGTCTCCATCTCCGTCTGTGACTTGGAGACACACAGACTACGATTCTGATTAGTGCTGCGACTGCAGTTTCGATTAACGATCGCGTTCGCGTTCGCATTGTGTTTTGTTTTTTTTCTGTCCCCTTCAACTGTTTTAGTTTTTAAGTTGTTTTATTTGCAGTGTTACCGAAAGTCGTAGAGCATATAAGTTTTGTGCAACAAGAGACTTAAAACTTTGAAATGCTGTTAAAATAGCGGGTGCCTGGAAATCGATAACATAAATATGAATGTATATCTATGAATCGATAAGAGCGTAGAGTCGCCAAATTTCGAGGGCAGATGACTGGCAACAAACTGTCACGAACCATTTCCTAAGATTTGTATACAAATTTCTTCGCCACGCCTACTCACGCCTCAAATAAATTGATCAAGCCTATATTACTGACAATTTTAGAGCTGGAAATACTAAATAAAAACTATAAAATTCTCAGAAATATTGCCGGCCACATGTTCATCAATATAAATATAATTGATAGTTCTGATTATTGTGAGATAAAGACACGCTCCCTCCCTTTCCACGATACATTTATTAGTCTGGCGTCAGAGTATTCGGAAGTTGGATACGTCGATTGTTCTCACTTGATTTTCTTATAGATATTTGGCCATAGCAACAGTAACAGAGCTGCAATAAAAAGTGGCACAAAATCCTTGGTGCCCCATAGAAATGGCCGTTCACTTTTATAGAGCAAAGCTTAGTCATCTAAGATTGTTGCTTAATTTAAGTTGTCTCGATCGCTGATTGCTGACAAAAATGAGCCAGACGATCGGGCCAACAAATTTTGAAATATTTAGATTAGAATTAATTAGGAATTAGAGGTGGTATAGATAAGTTAACTATCAAAGAATCACAAATTAATGTGTATTTATATATCTACACATATATACATAGATAAGAAAGCAATATTAGTATATATATAACACTAACAATTTGCAGTCTGTTTTGGATTGGGGAAGCCAAGAGGAACACAGCATAGATATAGACGATATATAAACAGCAAATAGCTCAAGTTTGCGGAATACACAAATAGGAAATCAGGTTTAAGGCGCAAATGTTTAATGAATACTTGAAACAATATTTACAAATGTGCAACTCATCAAGACAGAGGCTTGAAAAACTAAATGAAAAGTCAACAAAGCTAAATGTAAACATTCAAATATCATTGATTCAATGCTGATGATTTGGCAAAGATGGCATATTGAACTCGTGCAAACAGTATGTAACAGGCATAAGGCAGCATCTCATAAAGTGTATATGTTCTTGACCAGCATAAAGAGTCGAGTCGATTGAATATAAATTCTCGTATACGATATGCATGCCAAGAAAAAATATCGCCCTACATTTTAGTAAATCGACCCAAAATTAAAATGGCCCTAAGAAATATAGTTTTGTTGTTTTTAGAAATAATTTTGTTATTAAGAAAAACTTTTCTGAAAAGTAAAAATGCAAACCATGATTCTTATATATTACATTACATTACATTATTAAATATAAGGAACAAAGAAGCTAATATAAGAACTATTCAATGTACACACACTGAAAATTATACATATTTGTTTAAAGTTTTAAAGCAATTCACAATGAATTTTAGAAGTAGGGTACTTCTTAGTGAAGCACTCTCGACTGCATCATTATAACTGATTTTTATTTCAAATGGGGGTTTCTGGTGCTTCTTTTTTTGTTTTGATTTTAGAACTATGCCACAGCAGAGTTTTGGCGGTTGCTTTGTCAAATGGTTCTATCTTGTGCTGATTGTGCAGACCTTTTTGTGCATTGGCCATCTCGAGTGTCGCCAGCAACACAATCGCAATAACAACAACAACAGTAACAATAACAACAACAATAGACGAGGAGATTCGGCCAGCTCGGAGGAGACTCATAACAACAATAACGGCTACGACGATGGCATCGATAATCTTGGGGACAACGACAACAACGGCATTACGACCGGGACAGGGACGGGGTCACATGGACATCGACGTAATCCGCGCAAGAAACAGCAGGGCAACAGCAACAATAACAACAACCACAATCACAACAATCGACACAATCGCATGGATGAAGCAGGCATTTCGCTATGGATCAACGAGCAACAGCTCAAAATGCTGAGCGGTGAGTATTTTATACGTATAAACTCAGAAACAAAATCGCCCTAAACTGTAGCAAATCGCCGTACAAAATAGGAAATTTTTCTTGTTTTTTTTTTTTTTTTAATTATTTCTAAATATTAGGAAAAATATTTATAAAATTTAGAATGTTTTAAGAAAAATCGACAATCCCAAATATATGGAAATTTTATATATAATTAAAATCGGGTCACTTTTGAAGAAGTTATGGCTTTGGAAAGATTTCTTCACATGTTAACCTTTTTTTGGGGGGTAATTTTTTGAAGATAAAAGAAGAATGACGTTTCCAAAGTAAAAAACAATGTAAAAGACATGCACTTGAAATTATTTTGTATCTCTTCTATATTGTTTGGCTCTGAACCGGTTCGGTAGCATAGATCCTTTACTCAAACTTTTGAGTAACTTGACGTAGTTGCGTTATTTGGTTAGCAAGGCAGGATTGAAAATGGCTTGCTGTCTGGGTTGGATCTTCTCGTTAAAATTGGAAAGCGGTTCAGCTGCGTAGCGGTTTGCAGCCCAGTCAGCATATTTTTTCAAGTCAACTTCAAAAAGGATTTAAAGTTGGGATTTTAAAGCAGTTTACTGCTCAGTCAGGAAATTTCTGAAGTCATTGTAGTGGTTCAAGCATCATACCGATTTGGGACTAGAATTGTTTTGCACTGCAAAGTTTCAGGGTGGATTTTTATATACTCTATATTTTTTAGGGCGATTAACTAAAGTTTAGAGAAATTTTTTTTGAGTATAGTTCAAGCATTCTGATGATCTGAACTAATCAATTTCGGGCAATGCTACGCTGGGCAGCACTGTACTTTCCGCAGGGCTACTCGGATCGCATCTATGCCATTCACAATGGTCGGGTGACGAACGAGATGCGGGACACGACCGTGTACAACTATCTGGTGATACCGTCGGAAGTGAACTATGTGAACTTCACGTGGAAGTCGGGCAGACGCAAGTATTTCTACGATTTCGATCGGCTGCAAACGATGGACGAGAGCATTCTGAAGGCGCCAACGCTCTCCATCAATAAGAGCGGTCGCATACCACAGGAGCAGAAAAGTAAGTGATGTGAATGGGAACGTGTATGTGTCAGTGGCCCCAATATTTATATCAATCTAAGCTAGATTTTAGCATATTCCTGCCCTGCACCGGAAACAGCTCGGGCACCGCATCCTTCAATGTGGGCCTAAAGATACAGACTCGCAAGAATAAACCGTTGCCAGGCACACCCATCCGTCTCAACTTCAAAAAGGAATGCGCACATAGAGGTGTGTATGATATAGACGCTTCCAACCCTACTTCACTAACAACTTTGCAAGGTAGTGTATATGAAAAGTCAATCAAATGCTTTATATCAAACTTTAAAAAAAATATGTATATATACGCTAGAAAACGCTTAAGAATTTATCAGCTTAACGGATAATTTAGTTTGTCTTATATTACATTTTTCACTAGATTTGTTAAGTAAAATTATAGTTATTTTTCTATATATTTGAAAATACAGTAGTCGATCAAAAATGAAAACTTTAATTTAGAATATTAAATATGTATATATATATATTACGTACTTTAAATTGGATTTTATATCAATCAAAACATTCAAAATAAAGCATGCCCGAAACATTAGTTTTTAATGTAATTTTTAATGTAAGACCTAAGGTTACTAAACTTGTAAGATAGATTACTATCGGAACCACAATATCAGAGCAGACTTTGTCTAGGCAGGCAATACATATAGGCGTCTAATCGACTAAAAACCTACTGCATGTTTTTCTGTGTTTTTAAAAAACAAAAACTGACCAAGCTATATGATAAATTTGTCCGATGTTAATGTTTTTTTTTTTTTGCTCAAATGGGGAACGATGGGAACGTTGTATATATTTTGTAAACTATTTTAAGCACCAACTCTAAAATCTATTTTTTTCTTATTTTATTCTTTTTGAACGACTACTGTGTTCTTATTTAGTTATAAATTTTCTTGAGCGATTTCTACTGTAACAACATTTTATTACTATCGCCATTATATATATGTATGTATATATATATATATATATATATATATATATATATATGATGTATATATATAGATGTGTATATATATGTATATATATATGTATATATAAATATATATATATGTATATGTATGCTCACAAACTCTGTCACCAATCACCATAAGTTCTTTGCTTTTACATATAATTGACATTTGAGCACAGTTTCCTATCTCTGTCTTTCACTTGTCTTTGGCTCTCTTGCTCTCGCCATCATCTCTCTCACTCGGACTCACTCGCTTCGCTAATTGCACATAGTAATCATGTACATGCATCAAGTATTTTCGCAAAACTTTAGCTTGGCTTTTTGAAGACACAATTTTACACACACAGAGACACAAACATATATATATATATATATATATATATACATATACATACAAACGATCGAACTAAACTAAAAAAACTTAAGCTCCCGATCCAGAATGCAGTTTGAAATGTGGCAAGAACGGTTATTGCAATGAGCAACACATTTGCAAATGCAAAGTGGGATACACTGGCCAGTATTGTGAGACGGCCTTCTGTTTTCCGCAATGCCTGAACGGTGGCAATTGTACGGCGCCATCGGTCTGCACCTGCCCGGAGGGCTATCAGGGCACACAGTGCGAGGGCGGTAAGTACAGTTTGTATATATACGTATACATATGCGGTTGCGGAAAAAATATTAGCACCATTTCAAAATTTTTTAGATTTGTACGTTTAAGGAATTTATAAATTTCTATAAATAAATAGTGCAAGATAACTCTTTAAACAAACCATCATTTCAATCACCGTTATAAACTTATTTAAGAAATTTTGTGAAAAAAGTTATGGAAAAAATAATAGCACCGCTTTTCAAATGTGCTCTTCTAATCCTGAAAATGATAAATAAATAAACGATTTCTATACTGAATGCGGAAGTGGAGCTATTATTTTTTTGGCACTTTTCTCTTAAAATTCAAAAATAAAATAAAAAACTAATGGTTTGTTTTTTCATTCGTAGTGTAGTATTGCTGCTATTATTTTTTTCGAAACATATATTATATGTTTAATGGTTGACAAGCAGATTCGCTCTAAAGCACGTTAACAATTTTGTGTAATTTTTGTGGTGGCTAAGATTTAGATCTTTTTTGATATGGCTATGGCCGTCTTGCAGCCAAACTTGATCACCTCGGTGATAGCCTTGTAGAACGGCGCCTGCTCGGCGCCGCAATCAATGCCCGTGTCATGATGCTCCTGCTCTTCGTCACGAAATTTTGTAATTGTCTCAAGCAGCTCCTGCAAATACCATTAAAAAATGAGATTTAGCTGCTTTTGAAAGGAAAGAGTGTGCAATTGACCTTATCCGGATTGGGTGATTCCATAATCTGACGTAACTGATCGTTGTAGTGTTCCACGATGACTGTCTCCACGGCGACGGTGCACGCCATTGCCGCCTTCTCGCCAAGGAGGGCGGTGCCGGCGCCCAGCGCAAACGCAGCCACATTCCAAATGGGCGTCATTATGGTTGGTCGGACACGATGCTGCCGTATCAGCTCCTCGAATTGCGCCCGATGGCATTTCTCCTGCTCCCACATATGCTCAATTGTCTTGCCCATCGGCCCACTGCCCAAGATGGCCATCTGGCCCGCATAGATGCGATCGGCACCTAATTCGCCAGCATGATCGACGCGTATGATCTCATCGGTCAAAGCATTTGCACGTGAACGCAATGGCGGTGGTGCTGAGTGTTGTTTCTGGGTGGTGGTGCCGCTGCTGCTATTGGTGCTATTACAACGAATTGTGGGCATTGAGATGCGTATCAGCTGCATGCTGGAGGCACACGCCTTCCTATACATTCTGTCTGTTTATCTTTTGCTTTGTCCAAAGGAACTGCAATTAAAATGCTTCAATTACAATGTTGCTCACATAGCTAATAATCGAAATCTAAACTTGTTTAAATAATTATTGTTGTGTTGTTGTTGTTTTTGCTTCTCATTAGGTATTTGCAAGGAGAAGTGCTTGAATGGCGGCAAATGCATACAAAAGGACAAATGCCAGTGCTCTAGGGGATATTATGGATTGCACTGTGAATACTGTGAGTGTTCGCCCATAATCCAAATACACTCTGGATTGTAAGATGATTGTTGGTCTTTGTTTGTTTATTCCACATAGCTAAATGCGTGATTCCCTGTAAGAACGGTGGCCGCTGCATTGGTAACAATTTGTGCCGCTGTCCAAACGGACTGCGTGGCGATCATTGCGAGATTGGACGGAAGCAGCGATCCACCTGCAAGTGCAGTAATGGACACTGCATGGGAAACAAAGAGTGCCGCTGCCAGGATGGCTATCAAGGACGCCATTGTCGACGTCGTAAGTGCCACAGTGCAAAAGACCCTTTCAAATGTATGCAACGGGCAGAAGGGAGCAGAAAGAAGAAAATGAGCTCTGATACACTATGGCTAGGTGCATGGCATGGTGTAATATGAGCAATTTTGAGGTACCAGTCTTAACAGCATGCGAAACCATTTAATAACTTAATGTAATTTCTAATGTAATTTGTAAAATGCTTAATTGCAACTATATAATGTATAAAAATACATAAGCACAAGGAACTGTCACAAAAAATATCGTTCGTCTCGAACAAACTGCACAGCAGCTGCTTAACAGCTATCCAACAGGTACAACGCCACTTTATATATTTACACTTTGCTAGGGCTAAGTGGAGGCTAGCATTCTACTTGTTCAATTGCTAATCATAATTTGTCTCTCTTTGTTTTTGCAGGCTTTCCAAATCGTGCGCTCTGAACGATGGCGCTGGGCCCAAAATGGAAGCGTACCTAAAAATGTGACATGTAAACATACACATTGAAAAAAAGCAAAAAAAAAAATCAACAACTAGCTTGGGCTCGTAACATCAATACAATTATACTATTTAAAAATTAAATGGACAGAAAACAAAATAATACTAATTGTGATACAAATTTTTTTGTAATTTAAAATTCTTTAATAAAAAACCCACATAGAAAAAAAGTTAGTGTCTCAATTTAAAAGATCAACAAATGCGTTCTTTGCTTTGTAAACTATTGTGCATAGCGTTTTTGTGACAAATGACTGCAAATGCTAACAAATAGCTTCTCTTTCTTTACAGAAATGTTAATTCTTACTTACTTGTATCACTTTGAAATTGTTAATACAAAATTCTCTATGCAATATGCACCAGGAAACGACACAATGTTTTCTTTTTGTTATTAAGGCCGGCTGATTTCCAGTGTTGTAAGATGCATCATCAGCTCAGATCAATCAATTTTTAGTGTTGTCAGTTTTGTGCAGTTTGTGTAGCAAGTTAATAATTTGATATAACAACCAATGTTTATCGGTCAATTCAGATTATTTGATATAAAACTCATTCTTCTTAGAAATGGATTTTTTGTAACTTGACATGAAAATTTATAAACTTTCAATAAAAACGTACAGCTTCTGCCGATGTAACCTTTCGATGGTGGCCGATAAGTGTATCGAAATGTGCGCCATCCCTGAAACATGAGCGTAGTCAACGCATAGAATGAGATCAACTCGACTGTCTAATTTGTTTCCCAAACTTTACAAAATTATTTTTATGGGAACAGTTTCTGTTTAGTTATTTTGTTTTTTGTTTTAAATTGTTGAGGTACACAATTTACCCCCGTTAACATCGTAGTGCCGACGCACATGTTTGTGCGTGCAATTAAATAAAAAGTCAGCTGACGCCTTACCTGACGCAATAACAACGATGTCACCAAGGAATAACCACGGTCCAACCTCCTCCGGCGATGGCTCCAGCACAAACATAGAGGAGGCCGACCTACGAGGTATGTAGAATGAGTGAATATATTGTTAAGTATACGTTAATCTGATTCTATTTCCGCCTATTTAATATCGTGCTCCGCTTGCAGAGATGGAGGACGTCAATCAGAGCCTGGACGCTTTGAGCTGTGCCTTGGACGCTGTGGAGCAGCGCACGGATGACATCCTGTCGCAGTTACGCCAGCTCCTCGTCTCGAATCGCGAAATACGCCGTCAGCTGACCCAGCAAAACGACAATAATGCTTCAGAGGAGCACCAAAAGAATGACAGGGAGGATGGCGACGACGATATGAAGGGACAGACGGACGGCTAATAGGCACCTACTCGGAGCAAGTGTCAACTAAACATGTTTTGTTTTCATTTTTCCTTGCTGTATTGCATATAGCACACATTTATAATATATATAATTGTTAAACATAAAAACAAAAGAAATTATCTTGAGATCTAGTTTTTGGGTCGTTTTTTGCTTCTCTGTGCTGATTTTTGACTTGCTGCTGGATGTGGAGCTGCCATTTGAGCCGATAGTTCTTCGTCCAAGTCTGGGATGATGACGCTGTCGGTATCTTCGGTGCCATCGTAGCAATTATCGAAGTTTGGCAGTGAAAATTGGGGTGCTTTCACATACTCGCCCGTGATGAGCAGCTCAATCGCGCAGTCATCATCCTGGCTGATCATTCGGTTGAGACTGTCGGCAAAGAACTTCATTGGCTTGGGACCCGCATGGAATCGGGCGCTGCTCATCTGACGCACTTGCAAATTGGTTATCGCCCCCGGCTGCGCTATGCTCTTGATCAGCTGGCGACTGCTCACGTCCCAGACGCACACGCGCTTATCCTCGCCGCCCGAGATCAACTGCTGGGCATTCATCGATAGCGCAAGGCAAGTGATTGTTGAACCGGCGGTGTGGCCAACGAACGCTTGACTCTTCTCCTCCTCCAGATGATATTCCTGTAAATATGCAAATAGGTACGATCAGAAAAATTACCTCCATTTGTGTGGTATTTTCTTGGCATACCCTCATGCGCGGCACTTTGTCCATGTGAAAGATGAGCACCTGACCGTCCTCGGTGCCGACGTAGACGCTTGTCTCCAGTCTGTCCACAACGACGCTGTGCAGGGCGACGGGAAAGACGACACTGAGGAGCAATGTGCCATCGGACAGATCGTACACCTTGCAGCAGCGATCCAAGGAGACGGTGTACATAAAGGCTCGAATGCCGCCCACTCCAATATGGACATCGGTGACAGCCAGACCGTGATCATTGAAGCTGTAGACCGGAGCGTTCTCCTTGCTGTCGCTGCCACCCAATGGAGCTGTGGTGCGCGTCAGATTCCAGACGAGGACGGCACCATCTTTGCCGGCGGTGGCAAAGTGTTCACCATTGTCGGTGAACCGGATACACGTGACAGGCTGATAATGCTTGGCGAGCGTTGTCAACAGTCGGCCAGTGTTCAAATGCCACACATATATCGTCTCCTGTATGCTGGCAATGAGGTAGCCACTGTCCGGAGTTACTGCCAAAGCGTTCACTATGCCGGCTACCACATATCGTATGTTGGCCATCTGCTCCAGTCCATTGAAAGGCCACACATGCAGAAAAGGTTTTGTGCTGTTTGCTGCAATCACAAAATCATTCTCGAGCATTTGCAGACTGTGCGGCTGCATTGTGCCGCCACCTTTGTATCGCTTTAGGTTGGTGCCCGTGCGCAGGTCCTGCACGCAACAGGAGGCCCGCTCATTGTTCAATGTGCTGACAAATAGTACTTCGCTAACGTCGCCCATCATTCAAATGCCAAAATGAAGCACACGTGCACTGTGCACACGAAATAAACAAACGATGTTAAGTGTGAACTTACGCTGAGAAAAAAAGAAACACGGACCGTTGGTCACACTGCCAGCGCATGGTGTTGTTTGTAAGGTTGCTACATGAGCTATGTTAAAGTACCAGATATCAACACAAGCACTATTCACGAAAATAAAAACCGTTCGTCTCGGCCAAACTGCATTACAGACCAAACTTAACAGCTGCTTAAGGGTGGCCTAAAAGATACTTTAACAGCAGACACACAATCGTCAATTCGCCACGCCACCTTATATAATGACGTCATGAAACGGCGTTTTCCTTTACTATCGATAATTTGAAGCAGCGAGCGCGTGTGGGCTGTTGACATACATAAATAAATATTTACCAATGGTTAGGCAAACAACAGCAATAGAATGAGCGGCTACTTTTGGCAACTGGTCACTATAAGTTCAGCACTCAAAATGCTTGTGATTCCGGCTTAGTAAGTACAGACATTCCCGCAGACCGCCAATCACACACAATCAATCAATCAATTATTTAACGCAAATTGCCATTGCAGCTATTCGACAGACTTTGAGGTGCATCGCAACTGGATGGCCATAACGTACAGTCTGCCGATGGATCGCTGGTATTTGGATGAGACGAGTGAATGGACGCTCGATTATCCGCCGTTCTTTGCCTACTTTGAGTGGCTGCTGTCGCAGTGGGCCAAATATGTTGATCCCCAAATGCTAATCGTACAAAATCTAAATTATGCCTCGACGCGAACGGTGCATTTTCAGCGCATCTCAGTGATTGTCATGGATGTTCTATATGTGATAGGCGTGCGCTGCTCTCTCTCTGCCCTGGGTGTCGTCCATGCAACGCAAAAGCACATTGCCGGCTCCATGCTGCTGCTGTTGAATGTGGGCCTGATCTTTGTGGATCACATACACTTTCAGTATAACGGCTTCCTGTTTGGCCTGCTCCTGCTGAGCATTGCGGCATTAATGCAACAACGTTATCTGTGGAGCGCTTTTGCCTTTGGCGTGCTGCTGAACTTTAAGCATATATTCCTTTATATGGCGCCCGTCTTTGCCGTTTATCTGCTGAAGTTCTATTGCCTCGAGCAACAGAATTTTGTACAATCAATGCTCAAGCTGCTGGCCGTTGGACTGACACCGTTCGCTCTCTCCTTGGGCCCTTTCTGGCAGCAGTTACCACAGCTGATATCGCGCCTCTTTCCTTTCAATCGTGGCCTCACCCACGCCTACTGGGCACCCAATCTCTGGGCCCTCTATAACACCGCCGATAAGGTAGCAGCCAGCATCTTGGGACGGCAGCCAGCTGCTACAAACAGCTCGACCAGCTCAGGACTCGTCCAGGAAGTGCAACATCTCGTGCTGCCCAGTATAACACCGTCCATTGCCTTTGCCCTCACTGTGCTATTCATGCTGCCCATTCTGCTAAAACTCTTCTGCACGTCATCCAAAGAGTAAGAAACTCAGTCAATTATTGTTTTGCGTGTAACAAAAAATCGCTCTAAATTTTAGTAAATTACTCACCATATTATTCAGAAAGTAAATTTCTAAAATGTAGAGTTGTGGGTTTCTAAAAACCATGGTGTTGTTTTCTATTAAGAGTTATTATATTAACTTATAATACTTAATAAGTAACATTATTAATCTAGTATTTTTAGACTTCATACATTTATAAACATTTTACAAAATTCATATAATTTAATTTGGAAAACACTCACGATTGTAAGTCGATTCGAAAAAGCGAGTTGAATTACTTCATTCTGAGTTAAAAGTTAAGGTTTGACTTTCTACTTTTTAGAAATATATTTCTTAATAATAGATTTTCATCTACCCTGAAATTATTGGTTGGTATAATTCGCATATATTGTCAGATTTTAACGAATTTTTTTTCATCAATAGTGTCTTATTCTTATCGAATATCGATTTGTATCGATTTTTGAGAATCGCAGACGGTTATCGATCAATTATTTTTTATTTCGAAATTTCATCTGTGAATTTTTTTACTTTTTTATACTTGGCAGGCATGCGAAATTTGTGTTTATGCGTGGTGTGGTTTTGTGTGCATGCAGCTCATTCATTTTTGGCTGGCATGTGCATGAGAAGGCGATACTGATGTGCTTGATACCGCTGAGGTGAGTGTGTTTTGGAATAGATTTCTGAATTATATGCTAAGTGGATCCCTTTGTTAATAGTCTACTTGCTGTTGTGGATCGTCGGGATGCAAAATTTGCATTCGTTCTGTCCGTTGCTGGCTACTTCTCGTTGCTCCCGCTGCTCTTCAAGGTGGATCTGCTGGTACTACGCTACTCTCTCTATATAGCCTACATGGCCATGATGTATGGCCAATTAAGGCGTTTATATGAGAACGAGCTGGACTTTCACCTGCTCGAGTTGATGTACTTTGTCGGTTTCATTGCCATACCAGTGTATGAACACATAATCAGTCGCCCGCTGGGCTTACACTGGAGATTGCCCTTCATGCCACTTTTGCTCACCTCTGTGTATGCCGCTCTTGGAGTGTTATATTTCTATCTGCGGTACTATATCTACGCATTGGACATCATGTGGCGCGGTTGTCGCAAGAGACACAATTCGCAAATCAAATCCAAAAGAAAACGTAAAATAAAATAAATTTGTTTCCTGTTAAATGCAGTTGCTACTGGTGATGGCTGATACTCTTTCACAGGGGAAGGTATTATAATTTTTTCACCACATCTTGGGAGTCCATCAAGAATATATATTGATCGTCGAGCAATTCTAACTTAAGAATACCATAATTTGTATCAGAAAATAATAAATATATTTTTGATCGAAAGTGAAACCTTTGTTAAAAGAGGAATTTTTATTTTATTTATGTTACACAAAGCCAACTTATTGTTCAACTTATTTATCGAAAATGTATAATTTCACGTGCTAAGCGAGGTATTACAATTTTGGTTGTAAAGGGAATTTACACATCGCCTGTTTAAATACCCTCCACACACATCTTACCTTGAACATGCGTATTTTCGGTGGTATCAAGGGCACCTGGCACACAAAGTGCAACCCCAAACGCAACCCACTCATCCCATATATATCCATGTCGCCGAGCCAGAGCTGCTGCCGTCGGGTCGGCCCGGCGAAACGGCCGAAACCCGGACACACAGGTAGTCGCTTCGGGCTCGGCGCTGCGCAACTGTGTAAAATCGGGATTGTGAAATGCGCTCGCGCGTACCTGTTGCTATGGACACAATTCGGGTGGCCTGAGAGGTGGGCAGTTGGAGTGGGCGTAATGCCCAGTGGCAGTTGTGTTAGTGGGCGGAATGGGTCATAAAACAGCAGGTAAACAGGTAAGAAGAGTGCGCGCTGGCTGCGCCGAGCATCCGTGAAAATTCCGAGAACACGCACCACGCAATTGAATCAATGCAACGAGCAGTGCAAATTTAGACCCGGGACAGTATTCAAGTGCAACTCCACTGAACAAGTCGTGTGTACGCATCTAGTATCAAGTGCAAGCAATTGCTGCAAAGAACACTCTTGAGTCACTACTGCAACCAATTACAAGTGGCAACATGTTGAATGATGCAGGCACTTACCTTGATCTCAGCAATGTTACCATTGAGGCGAGCGCCTGCTTTAAGAGGGGCACCCATATTGAGTTATCCAATGGCTATCTCAGACGTGTCGAGGATATACGCACCGAGGACTTCATTCAGTCCGCGATGCGCAGCCAGCAATACGTAAAGGAGGCGACCGTTGTGAAAATCGAAGTGAATGGCCAGTGTCCCCAAGTCGCTGCTATAACATTTAGCTATGACAACAATTATGCCAAGGTAGGTACTGGCTTGAGCGGATTCCAGATTCAGAAACATGATTAATGTATGAGATTGGGAACTTAGATTCATCTAATCGTGAAGTCGTGGCATCCCATATTTGTGTACGGTCAGGGTTGGGCCTCCTGCAATCCACAGCTATCGCATCACCTCTTTCAACTCAATTGCCAGCTGCTGCAAGTGGGCGACATTTGTCTGTCATTGGGTCCGCATGATGATATGCAGCCACCACCACTACCACCACCAGCACCAACTGCATTCGTCTCAGCACAGATGCCCGGGCCGGATTTCCAAGGTCCGTTGGAACCAATGGACCTGAGTTATGGATACGGCCCAGCTCCATCTCAAAAACAACCTGAACCCTAAGTTGGGATTTTCAATTTTGTTCCCAACTACTCTTAGTAAATGATGGGAGCAGATAAGCATAACTAAATATCTACACTGTTAAGTAGACATTTAAGTTTTTTTTTGAGCAGTAGCTTTGAAATTTAAAAATGCTACTCATATTCAATATGCCAAAGATTTTATTCATATATATATATACGCATATAAATATAGCATATACACGCAGTGCAAAATTTTCACTGGTCTTATTTAGAGAGCTTCCTAACGTAATATAGACATACGTATCTATATTGATTACGTTAGGAAACTGTATGTAAAATATTCCTATATAAACGTTATATTATTTATATATGCCAATTGAAGGCAGAAAGTATTACTGCAACTTATTGAAAAATATGTCTTAAAATGAAATACGCTGCGTGGCTTGCAAATTTGTGGTTAAAAGCAAGTAGTGCGCATTGATATAAAATGCAAATTTATCTATAGTCGTACGTTCTATAAAACAGCTGCATGTTTTTTGTGTTTAATATAGAATACAATATAATTTTAATCAAATTTAATTTTTGTTTATATGTGAAAGAAACCAACTCCATAACAAAAATTGAATTCGAATTGCAGTTATGTCTGTTAACGGTTCAACTGTTTTTTGACGTCACACTTGCGTTACTTTAAATTAACACATCGATATAAAATATCTGTCGTGTGCAGTGTTATCGTTTTGGCTTTTTATCGGACGGATTTATAATTTCTTAAATTGCTATGCGCTGGAACCTACGACATACGAACGAATTGTAGTAAAAATTATTATATGTTAATATTTATATTTATTTATTTACATTATTATAATTGGAGAAGGTCTATTGTGCGCTATTTATTTACATTAATACTATATAAATAAGCTAATATGTAAAATAAAACTAGAAATTAACCATGTGTTGCTCTTATCAGCTTATTGGAAGAGGAAGATGAAATGGGTGAGGGAGCAGGTGAAACACGAACAGCTGTTTACAAAACCCACACAGGTTAACAGTGAGTTAACAGTGGGGTTTTCAGTTTTGCTGGCTTAAAAGCGACAGTCAAAATTCCGCTGTGAACAATTTTTCTACCGGTTTTACAGCGTTTTTATAGATTTTTATATTATCGATAAATTTTTGCTGATGTGAAAACATACCTCTATTACAAACTGGCAGCGCCTTAGAAATACTGTTGCATGCGCCTTTATTATTATACTTATTATACTTATATATCATATAAGCCTTAGATGCGACGCGTTATAATGATTGAATTTTGTTCTTTTGTGCCGTATTATTTGCATGCGCAGTCAGTTTAAATATTCGAACCTTTGCAAAATGTGATCGCCTGTGTTCCTTAAAATTACAAACATTGATTTACGCACTTGTGGCAGCCATCAGATGCAATGATTGCCTGCATAGATTTAAGTCACAAATATATGCAAATGTATACATAACTTGTATGTATGTGTGTTTAATTTGGCGTGCATTTAAAGAAGAATTTTAGTGCACTGCCACAAATGTACAATTATGTACATACTTACATATGTAAATGCTTGTATACATTTTTGATGTGCAGATCGTGTAGGAAACGTAAAATTAAATAAATTAGTTTCCTGTTAAATTCAGTTGCCACTGGTGAAGGATGATACCCTTCACCAGACGGAAGGTATTATAATTTTTTCACCACATCTTTGGAGTCCTTCAAGTATATATGTTGATTGTTGAGCAATTCTAACTTGAAAACACCATCATTTGTATCAGACAATAATATATGTTGTTTTGACCGAAAGAAAAATTTTTGTTTTTAAATTTACCAAAAATGTATTTATTTTATACAAAGCCAACTAATTGTTCAAAATATTTATAAAAAATTAAACTATTGCTAAAAGAATTATATGTTTTTTTTCATTTACCAAAATGTATTTATTTTATATAAAGCCAACTTATATCCAACATATATTTTTCTTGTATGTAGATTTAAAAAAAAACAGCTCGATAACAAGTAGAGTATTACAATTTTGGTTGTAAAGGGTATTGCCACATCGCCAGTTTAAATACTCTCTACACACATCTTACGATGAACATGCGTATTTTCGGTGGTGTCAAGGGCGCCTGGTGCACAAAGTGCAACCCTCATCCCCATACACATGCGAATGGTCCATATATATATAAATCCATATTGCTGCTGTCGTCGGGTCGGCCCGGCGAGCGCATCCCTTGGCAACGGCCGAAAGACGGACACATAGGTAATGGCTTCGGGCTCGGCGCTGCTCAACTGTGCAACATCGGGATTGTGAAATGCGCTCGCGCGTACCTGTTGCTATGGACACAATTCGGTTGGCCTGAGAGGTGGGCAGTTTGAGTGGGCGTAGTGCCACTGGCAGTGGCAGTTGTGTTAGTGGGCGGAATGGGTCATACAACAAGAGGTAAACAGGTAAGAAGAGTGGCTGCCCCCAGCATCCATGAAAATTCCGGGAACACGCATCACGCAATTGAATCAGTGCAACAAGCAGTGCAAATTTAGACCCGGGACAGTATTCAAGTGCAACTCCACTGAACAAGTCGTGTGTACGCATCAAGTATCAAGTGCAAGCAATTGCTGCAAAGAACACTCTTGAGTCACTACTGCAACCAATTACAAGTGGCAACATGTTGAATGATGCAGGCACTTACATTGATCTCAGTAATGTGACAATTGAGACAAGCAACCGCTTTAAGAGGGGCACCCATATTGACCTATCCAATGGTTATCTCCGACGTGTCGAGGATATACGCACCAAGGACATCATTCAGTCCGCGGTGCGCAATCAGCAATACGTAAAGGAGGCGACCGTTGTGAAAATCGAAGTGAATGGCCAATGTCCCCAAGTCGCTGCTATAACATTTAGCTATGACAACAATTATGCCAAGGTAGGTGCTGGCTTGAGCGGATTCCAGATTCAGAAACATGATTAATGTATGAGATTGGGAACTTAGATTCATCTAACCGTGAAGTCGTGGCATCCCATATTTGTGTACGGTCAGGGTTGGGCCTCCTGCAATCCACAGTTATCGCATCACCTATTTCAACTCAAATGCCAGCTGCTGCAAGTAGGGAACATTTGTTTGTCACTGGCTCGGCGTGAAGATATGCAGCCACCATCAATACCATCACCACCAACACCACCACCACCACCATCCGGGAAACCAACTGCATTCGTCTCAGCACAGATGCCCGGGCTGGGTTTCGCGGGTCCGTCGGACCCAATGGACCTGAGTTATGAATACGGCCCAGCTCCATCTCAAAAACAACCTGAACCTTAAGCTGAGATTTTCAATTATGTTGCCAACTACTCTTAGATGGGAGCAGATAAGCATAACTAAATATCTACACTGTTAAGTAGAATATTTAAGTTTTTTTGGAGCAGTAGCTTTGAAATTTAAAAATGCTACTCATATTCAATCTGCTAAAGGTTTTATTCATATATATACGCATATATATATAGCATATATACACAGTGCAAAATTTTCACTGGTCTTATTTAGAGAGCTTCCTAACGTAATATAGACATACGTATCTATATTGATTACGATAGGAAACTATATGTAAAATATTCCTATATAAACATTATATTATTTATATATGCCAATTGAAGGCAGAAAGTTTACTTTGCAACGTATTGAAAAATATGTCCTAAAAATGAAATATTGATATAAAATACAAATTTATCTATAGTCGTACGTTTCCTAAAATAACTGCATATTTTTTTTGTGCTTTGCTGTAAATCGTCAAATATGTAATATATATAATAACATATAATATATAATCAATAAATGTAAAAAAAAATCAGCATTTGATTCTTAATTATGTGTAAAAGAATACCAACTCCATAACATCATTTGAATTCGAATTGCAGTTATGACTGTTAACGGCTCAACTGTTTTTTTGACGTCACACTTGCGTTACTTTAAATTAACACATCGATATAAAATATATGCTGTGCAGTGTTATCGCGTTATGTAGAAATAAATTATTTTAAATTAATATTTATTTATTTACATTAATGTTACACAATTACAAAACCCACACAGGTTGACAGTCTGGTTTTTAGTTTTTTAGGCTGTCTCAAAATCGACAGTCAAAATTCTGCTGTGAACAATTTTTCTATCGACTCTACAGCGTTTTTACGCATTTTTTATTATCGATAGCTTTTTGCTGGTCTGAAAACAGGCCTATATTAAAAGCTGGCAGCACCTAGAAACACTGTTGCGTGCGCGTTCTTGTCGATAACGTTTGCTATTTATTGTTTTTGTAAAACTTTGTTCTGTTCAATTATTTACCACATCATACTTATATCACCTCTTTGTTATATATCATATAAGCTCTTAGATGCGACGCGTTATAATGATTGAATTTTGTTCTTTTGTGCCGTATTATTTGCATGCGCAGTCAGTTTAAATATTCGAACCTTTGCAAAATGTGATCGCCTTGTGTTCCTTAAAATTACAAACATTGATTTATCAAGTCGCACTTGTTGCAGCCGCGTTCCATCAGATGCAATGATTGCCTGCACATATGTAAGTCAGATGCGCATACACACAAATATGTGATATGCATACATAAACCTGTATGTATGTGTGTTTAATTTGACGTGTATATTAAATGCAATTGAAATAGGAATTTTATTGCACTGCTATAAATATACAATTATGTACATACGTACACATGGGCTTTTATATTTTCGATGTGCCGATTGTGTAGAAATTGTACATGCAAATGAGTACCAATGTTCGGCAAAATATACCTATTAATCTATACAAACATATATGAATGTGTGGAAATCGGCATCAAGCGAATGACCGCTGTGATATTTGCTAAACAATAATAATCGTATTATCAAATCTTTTACTGCTTAACCATAAAAATAAATAATTAACATGGAAGAATAGTTGACTTCGAGTTTTAAATACACTTGCAATATATATAACATATTTGTATGTATATAATAACATATATGTTGAAGATTAAATGTAAAATATAAATATGAATGCTAAATTTAATAATAAACACTGTCTGATAAAAATACATTTACGTACATATGCACTATGTTACTCCTTTATTAATTATGTTGTATACAATTTCAATTGTCTTGTTGATATATGTGTCATACATATTTAATTACCATCTGTAAATATGACTGCTTCGTTGGGTTACTAGTTACTTGGGCTTTTATTGGCCGTTAGGGAACGGCACTAACCAACACTTAGCTTAATTACCGCAACCGCAGACGAAGCCTTGCCCTTATCGAATTACAGGCGCGGTTATTAATTGTGTAAACAGAACAGAACAGCCCACACTCAGAAAAAAAGTATCATAAAAAAAGTTGTTTCTTGTTTTTAGAAATGAGTACAAGAATATAAGAGTTCTTCAATGTGCACACTTAAAAATAAACAACACCCTGGAAATTTGAAATTTTCAATATTTTAGAAAAATGCATCCTAAAAATTAGAAAGGCAAACCCAGGTTTTTAGAAAGCCACAACGCAAAATTTTAGAAATTTACTTTATGAAATATATGGTGACTACCCAAATTTATACAATTATTTTTTGTTGTTGTTATCAGATCGATGAGCTAAATATTTAAAATATGTCTAAATATGTCTTTGCAGTTATTCCTATTGCTACTGCTGGCTCACGCATGCGCGCGCCCAGAGCAGCCACCCACAAACCCGACCCTGGCCTTGCCAGCAACATCGTCGGAGGCGACGTCCTTGTTGGTCACACAGCCGATGGAGGTTGCCATTGTCAGCTCCACGTCACTTGCACCAGATGCAAAGCTCCACCAGAGCGTTGATAGGCGCAGTGAGGGAGAAAGAGTGGAATCAGCTGTTCCGGCTATAACGCCGGTGTCCAGTACAACGTCTGCCGCACCGTCATCGGCTGATTCTTCCGAGACTATGCCCGACTATCTGAAAAACTGTTTCTATGCGGAGGAGGAGCTGTGCCTTAACTGGCGTCAGCACAACGCCACCAGCGACGAACAGAGTGTATCGGATCGCACCGAATTGTCGTCAAATTCTGGTGTTCATGTAGAGGCCGAGGATGCCCAAGCCCATGTGGCAGCTGCTAGTAGCCCTGCCGATAATGTGACGGCGAATAGTGCTCGAAATGGTAGCCAATTGTTGCAGATAGGACGAGAGCGCGACTCAAACAGCTGTCAGTGCCGGGAGCATCCGACGCGTGTGAATTCCTGGTACTGCTGCAACATCACGCACATTTCGATGATCTCAAGCTGCAACAGCACAGCCAAATGGACAAACCTGCATGTACGCAACCTCAGCGTCCATGCCATGGATCTGTCCAATCCAATATATCGATCACTGCAGTCCCTCGCTGTCACGGATGGTAACATTACGCACCTAACGAACTTATTTCCCCGTCACTCGCCGCTCAGGTGTTTCAACATATCGAATAACAACATCTCGGAGATCGGACCACGTGTGTTTAAGGATGTGCGGCACCTGGAGTTCTTTAACATGTCAAACAATCTGCTGTCGCGGGTACCGAGCAGCATCCAGTATAGCAACATCGCCTTAGACATTACGTGAGTTTGCATCAGTATATACACTCATACTTGTATATATATATCATATATTTATATTTTGTACTATTTTAGTGGCAACATGCGTATGCTCTGTGAACCGCTGAAACAAATTATCTATATTGACACGATTTACTTTGTGAGCCCGGAGAATTCTTTCTGTTTGTATAACGCCACTCACAAGTGGTTCAACTCCACGGATTATGTGTCCGTTAAGCAGCTGAAGAGCATGCGAAAGTGCGTCACTAAATGTCCAAGTATACCAAATTATGGCAACTGTTCATGTCGTATGTACAGCATTATGATAATACAGGGCGATCAGTCAAAGACTGTATGTAACGTTGATTGTTCGAATCTTGGCCTTGTTGAGCTGCCATCCCAGCTGCCGGACAATACGTTCACGCTAAACATAAGCAACAATAAAATAAGTACCTTGGGCGATCATTTCCATACAAATCCAACTTATTACAATATTGTAAAACTTATCGCTGATAACAATCATATATCTTCTATTTACGAATTTGAGGGTACCAAGTTCATTGAGCAATTTCAACGTCTCTACATGCGCAACAATTCTCTGAGTAGGGTGAGCATACTATTTAATCAATATCATTTTAGTTTTATACTGTTATTGTCAAATTGCATATTTAGATTCCCGAATATTTTTTGAACAACGCTCTAATGGATACGGGCATTGGGCGTCGAATTTATCTAGCAGAAAATAGACTTCAATGTGACTGCAATTCGGCCAAAACTCTGCAGAACTGGCTCAAGGAACGTAGTACGGATATACCGGACTATATGGACATAAGATGCCGTAATTTACCGCAGAGTGTCATTGAGCTCCAAGAGGCTAAGCTATGCCAATCACCGCCGGACTGGACGGACTACATATACTATTTGATTGCAGCTGAGATTATTTTGTTACTAGCACTGATCACAAAGGTTTCGTACGACTATTGGGTATTCAAGACAGCCGGTTACCTGCCATGGCCAGCAAGCAAAATGCCAAAGCTACCGTGCGACTGGTTATGCGAATCATAGAGATAACTGCGATGACATATCATATCTGTATATCTGATTGATACTTGACGGATATCAATTTCAATGTGCCTTTATATACATACCATACATTTTAAATGGTTGCTATAAACTATATTAATAAATTTGATGTACATGCATTTTATGTGCATTCTTGTATATTGTCATGAACTGTGTATGAGGTATGTACTCGTACAATATATGTTAAATGATAAAAATGAGAAAAAGATTCTTATATTTTGCAGTCTTTAGTCACTTAGCAAGGTTTTGCAGTGTTCACTTTCTATTGTGAGTACGCCTTTAAAAATATATGGGAATCAATGGAAATATTACTGTCCACTTTGCGTATGATATTTATTGTTGTGGTTTCTTGCAATTTAAATATGTATTATAATAGTTTAAGAAAAAAATTGCAAATTTTTATGTAAACATCTATGCTTGATGATTTTCATTTGTTTGTTTTATACCGTTTGAATTAATCATTTTAATACCTACTACATGCCATGTAGTTTGTGTGTGTAAATGAGTGTGTCTCATAAGAACGATATTAACGTATACATACATATACATATACATACATCCAATACCATTAATTTTTTTTGTATTACTACTATATATTTTTAAATGTGTTTAAATATTTTTATTATTGTTATTATTATTTTGCTGCTTTATAGTATTTAAATACTTTCACATATGTTGTTCCGTACTTCTTATCGCTGTAATCAATTCAATTAGGTTTTATATTCGTTGCGTGACATTATTTATGTATGCTATACATATATGCGACCAAATGTGAAAAACAAATAAAAATTATTGTGCTTCCATTATTGTAAATATTTATATCAATGTGTATAATTAATTTGAGCATATCTTTTTAAAATCCCTAAAGTTGGTTGTGAACTTAAAGTCAAGTGGCTTTTCATATTGTGTTGTGTTGTGTTGCCTTTAGCAATAACTGACAATACTCAAATTGTATACATTCATATATTTTGAGACTTGCAAGATAAATTGCATCCTGACTAAGCGACGCATGAGCTACAGCTCATTTCATTCTTTCTTTTTTATTTATTTTAAACAGTGACAGGATTTTTGATTTTTAAATAGAGCTACGTCAAAATCGAAGAGCTTATGGCTGTTTTGTTATAATATACTGTAATTATGAATTGAAAATATACAAATAACCACTTTATACAAAATACGCAACGAATTTTATCATTAACAGGCATGGCCAGTGGACTACATCAATTAAGGGATTGTTAGTCCTTAAATACATATAAAGGCATAAATACGTAAAATTACGTCGAAAAATCTGTGAAATGCATTTTAAATGTACATAAAAAACTAGTATAAGTGCAGCAAATGTTTAATTATATATATTATATATATATATATATATATATATATGTATATATATATATATGAATATATATACATTTAATATCCTTAAAGTACGTGATGAATACGTTTAATGCATAATTTGTATGTCAATATGTATGTACATATGTCAGTGTACGTATAATTCGTAGTACATGCCTCAATGCGTTTTTTTTTTTATAAATTAAAAGCATATTCATTTCCTAAAAAATATGTGAAAACATAAATATGTAAATATATATTTATATAAATATGAAATACTCCGCAATTAAATATTTTGAACGTGTTTCGGCTAAAAAGGATAGAAGGACAAAAGTAGTATATACAACTGCAATTAACATAATATACAAAATATCGGTTTTAAATGCTCAACTAGGTGAAGCTAAATTTGAATTAAAGAGCCTTCCCCCGCTCTCCAGCAGAACACATAAATGGGCGGAACGACTTGGCTCGAATATAATACACTTTCGTATAAAATGAATAAGTTTACCCATTTAATGGGAGTAAGTACGGTATAAGAGCAACAACATATATTTTCGGTATTCCGAAGAAAATGACTCTTCCCAAAAATGAAAAGCATTACAAAACTTGCTTGTGCACATACCAACCTCGACAATGCATTTATTAAGGATATTAAATAAATATTATTTATGACAGTGAAAGAGATTTTAATTTAATATATTAACTAATTTTTGGAAAGAGTACACCGCCTCAAGGATAAAATTAGCTAGTTTATTTTCCTAAGAAATACTTATTGATTATATAAGTATTTTTTTGTTTTTAATTTTTACTTTTTGATGATCTAGATATATAGAACTATCAGTCTCACGTCCCATACCAAAAAAAAAAAAAAATAAAATAAAATAAATAAATAAAATATAAAAAAGTATGAAATATATGAAAGTAAAAATTTGTATGTATATAGTAAAATGTTCCTTATGTGATGCTTAATATATCATTGTAGCCTGCCTATTTAATCATTCCTATGAACTAAAGTTTGTCAACTATTTTACTGGGCCATGTAATAAATATACTATTCGTAGTTCTGTTGGATAATAGATAGACATTGCATGCGTTTAAGTTCATTCTAATCATGCCTGCTATAATGTTCAATATCTTTTGAACAGTGGCAAGACAGCTTTTGGACATACATTTGTGTGCTTATAATATTGCGTTGTATATTGTGGTAAGTGTGCATATTTGTATGCGTGTTTTAAAGTTATCAATTTGATTCTCATTTGGCAATATGTACATACATACACAAAAGCACATAGACGAATATGTATATGCATGTACGACATATAGATTTAACACGTAATATAAGTACGGTTTATTTTCTTAAATACTACCAATCTTATTCTTTAAGTATTATTATTGATATATTAAAGAGTTGAAGACTTAAAGTCCTCGCGTGTTAAGGAATGATGTTGTTTAGCAGGAGTGACAAGATAAAACTGAAATTCATGCAAGTGACAGAGAGAGATAGAGAGAGAGAGAGAGGGAGAAAGAGAGAGAGAGAGAGATGCAATGAGATGAAATGCTTCACTTTTCCCGCGCGCTACATTTAGTTAAATATCAATTTTCGCTTCGCTCCACGCCAATTTCCAGTTGTGTTAAAGGATTTCCGTCTCATACACCTGCTTGGTGGTCATTGTCATTGTGGTTGTCTGTAACTGTGTGTTTGCAGCAGCAGCAGCTCCCGTACCAGCAGTCGTCGCTACAACACCAACACCAAAACCACCACCACCACCACCAACAACGCCGCCGACCACACCACCCGTAGCATCACTGATCAACAACACTCCATTCGTGCCCGCAGCAGCAGCAGTGTCAGCCACCGCAGCAGCTCCAGCACCACTCGACTCACCGGCCAAATTGAGTGCGGCTATTTTCTGCTGGATGTTCGTTTCGCTGCCCAGCTGCTTGAGAGTTGCAATGTCCTGTGTGGTGGGACAGGATATATCTACCGATGGTATTTTGCTCATTTGCTGCAAACGCTGGTACTGTTCCTGTAGCAGTTTTTGCTTCTTCAATAGCTCCTGGTGACGCATCTCGAGTGCAACTTGACGCTGAGCGTGATCGTTGCCAGACTCATTCCCACTTGAGTTGTCGCCGCTCGAGGTGTTGTCGCCACTGATGGCGCAAGTTTCAATGCTGATCATATTGTCCGCGATGTTGGCAGCAGCTGCGGCAGCAGCTGCGGCAGCTATGCTCTGTGGCACATTTGGGCTGGTCGGACTGGCCAGTGGACTGCGTGAGCTGGTACGCGGCGGCGGAGGTGGCGGTATGCGTTTGTGGCCCACTTTTGTTATCAAATCAGCATTACGCTCGGGGACTGGTGGTTTGATGCTGCTGCCACCACCATTGGCGAGACCTGGAGCCGCTTGGTCGTTGTCCGACTCGCTGGGGAATGAGTGAAGGCGACGCAAACTGCCCACATTGGTGTGCACCATCAGCTGCTGTTGCGACTGATGCTGATGATGGGTCAACGCTCCTCCACGTGAGTGCGGTGCACCACCCGTTGCTACAGCCATGACCATGCTGTTGTTGGTCGCCTGTTGCATATTGATGTTGGCCTCGGTGAAAAGACGAGCCTGCGATATTTGCGTGGTGACGGTACTCTGAACAGCAGCTTGTGCGCTCTCATCGGATGTGGAATCTTCGGGTCGCATCTATATGTATACAACATTATGCATGCTAAATGTTGATGAGTACATTCATACAGTTGCGATAAAATTAATAGCACCACTCTTATACGAAATGTTTTCGAAGGTATCTTTTTTAAATGTGTAAGAAGAGGAAGATTATTAAAAAAAAGTGAGAAATGACAATCTCATAATTTTCTTCACCGTCTTCAACTTACTTAAATTTAATTAAAGTTACAATTAAATAATCAAAGTTTAAAAAAAATAAAATAATAGCACCATTGTTAAATGTGCACTTATAATTATGAAAAGTTGAAATAAATAAATGATTTCTTTAATGTATGCAAAATTAATAAACAAATATGAAAAGTCAACATTTGAAAAATAACAAAACTAATGGTTTATTTATTCGTAAGGATAAGTGTCTAAGTGATGCTAATATTTTGCTCGCAACTGTATGTGGGACTAGTACGTTTACCTCGAATGGCTGATGTTGTTGTTGTTGTTGTTGTTGCTGCTGCTGCTGCTGCTGCTGCTGCTGTTGTTGTTGTTGCTGGGCAATGGGCTTTGAAAAAGTTTTCAGCTCGTCTAGCAGAGCATCGAGTGCGTTTTCGGGTGCGAGTCCCCCGCTGATAGCGAACGACCCCATCCTGGGTGTTGGGATTGGCTACAAAAATATATATAATTGAACAATTGTAAAATGTATGAATATGATACAAAGTTAAATAACATTGCACATTTATACATATGGTATGTATGTTAGTATATACGTATGTGATACAGTATCTTAAAAAATAAATACATTGGATAACTTGTAAAAACCCATCGAGTTGAATACAGGTTGCATTCAAATTAATCATGCTGTGCATAAGGACAATGTTTCATATCTAACATCAATTTATCTTGTCTCTGACAAGATTGCATTGGGTTCTTTGGAAAAACAAGACCACTCATTTAAATTTGCAAGTACAAATGTTTTTTATATTGCAGCATGCAAAAAAAAAAAAACTGAAGCGTGTTTATATTTCAAGTATACGTAAATTAAGTGCTCTGTAAAAGAAATAAAAAACATCAGAAATACTTTAGTGAAGACAGACTAGAAGACTACTAGAGTATTGTCCAGAATAAATATCATACATGTGAATAATATGTTCGGCTATTCTATATATGTAAATAGAAATAGAGAAAAACACAAGATAGTTTCTTAAATATCTAACGTTAATTATTTATAAAATTAGGGAACAAAAAATGAACATGCAAGAGTATGTGCCATACAAATCATCTAATAGCAATTGTAATTTAACTTATAAAAAGCCAAACAGACGGACAGACGAAGAATACATTTCATTCAATTAGATCTTAACCGTCCTTTTGCCAGTTACATGCAAAACAATATTCTTATTATACTGAATTATGGACTCAACAATGAATGCACAATAAATTTAAAATATGCTATAGCAATAGCGAAACTATCTAATAGATTTACAAATAAAAAAATTATTGGTTGCGAGGATGATATGGGTCAGCGAACAGTACATTTTTTAATTCAGTTATGAAGAACTTGTGATAAAGATTTGTGAATATATTGAAGAATATGAGTTTGAACAGAAATACTAAACTTAAACGCAAGCGATATGATGTAATATGTCATATGTATGTACGAATATATATAAAAAGAAAAACATAGCTCCAAATGAAGTCTTCACCGATTAAATATTTGGTTATCAATTATAATTCATAAATAGACTCAAAGTATGTATTGACTTAAAGTTTGTAGATTAGATTTGCTTTTGGGTAGATAGCTTCTCAGTGGAAAATGAATACATATTAAGACGTAGATGGAATTGTATGTACGTAGATGATTTATGATGGGTAAATAGATGGTTAAAACTTCAAAGACAACAATCGATGAGTGAGAACATAGGTGACTGATTGCTTGCATACATTAATTTTTAAACACTTGGCCTTCTAATTGTTCAATTTGGTTACTTGGATTATTGTATCGACTCGGCACGTTTAAGAAATGATTTGTGTGTGTGTATATAAACAAGGGTACATTTAAGATTTTACTAATTTGTATATACATATACGCTTTTCAACTACAACATTAATATAAAATTATTGTTTTTTTTCTAGCTTTTCGCTGTTTATGAATATTTTAAACAAAAATTCTTTGAAGCAAATAAACATTCTATAAATATGTTTGCATATATTTAAACCTTCGAGAAACCGAAGCTTACTCTTTCCAAAAGTTGTACGATTATATTTCATTATTCATCTAATCAAAGATTATTTGCCAAAGCAATTTTTTGTTGCTTTTTATTTCTTTTTATAAAAAAATAAAATAAAAATACTTAAAGGCCACCTAATCAAAATTAAAAACAGTCCAATGACAACAAAAATGTCGACAGCAGACTTTATGGGAAAGTGAGTTTGTATTTCTTGACCGATGTTATTTCATGTCAAATAGTTATTGTTTATGTAAACGATTATGCATATACATATGTATATATGACCAACAAGGGTAACATAAATGACAACTTAATGGCTAATGGTCTGGAAATTAGAAAGAAACGGCAGACGACGGTGCCTCACATACATACATGCAACATGTATTCTGAATTTGACAACAAATTAAACTTTTTACGAAAGAGCTTAAGTAATCAGACAACATAACATAACAAGAAGTTGAAGGAGGAACAAATTGTTTTTTCCTGTAGAAAGAATTAGAAACATTGTCACTCCCAGTGTGAAAGAACTGCGAATTGTTCAAATGATTCTATTATTTCGAAACTAATTGTACCTATTTTAAGACACAAAAAGAACAACATAAAATTAAAGAAAATTTTAAAATAAAAACGTATTCTGTTATTTCAAAACATTAGTAGTGACAGTTGAGCATGATAAGAGCATTGCCTTGGCAGCAACTTCTTCAGCCCCTTACAATTGAATGTAAGGATTATTTGTGCAAAATTCATTACATGGACTGAGATATGTTTATCTATTTCATAAAAATCCAATGTGTATGTGTATAACCTTTGACTTTGCAGTCTTTTATCCAAATATACACACTTACATTTTACCTATGGATTTTTCAATAAATCATATACAATAAGAGTTTTCTTGACTTTGCCCACATCCGCATGCCATTATTTACTTTAGTCAAAAAGTTTTTGGGAACTTGAACCCTAATCTTAAATTTGCCTATTTAAAATATTTTGTATTTGCTTAGTTTCCACGTATGTATGTATGTACATAAATATGTATAAGTTTCTTTACATTATTTTGATGATGATTATACAATCCAGACGGTATAGAAATAGTAAGATAAATAGAGGGGTGCATGGGCAGACCACAGTCGGAAGCAATGAAAAAAATTATTCAAAATAGTATGTATATTTGAGCACACAAGGAGGTGTTGTTTAGGAGCACATATTGTTTTTATTTGTATTTTATTTTGTTTTTTTTTAAGACATCTTGGGAATAATTATTAAAGGTACGGGGATAAAGAACGATCTTTCTACCACAGAGATGGGAGTTGAGTTAAGTCATTTAAACATGTATAATAAATTGTGTCAATTCTATTTACCTTTATTTTTGCTTGCCTGTTATTGTCTACGTTCAAGCATAGTTTTTGATAAATTTACTATTGATACAAAATTGGCGATCTATAAAAATATAAGTACTTTGATCCGGAGCATTTTAACATATTATATGGAGTTATTTATGTTTTACAATTATTTTTCATAATTGACCAGCGCTGAACATGTATTAAAAAACAGTGTAACCCATCAAAGGTTTGCATACACTGGAGGAGTATGGTTTTGCCCGAGAAAACCCCTTTTGGAAAGTACTTTACGCACACACATTCATATGTATACACATAAGTTTTTGATATTATATATGTAACTAATGATAATTGCAGTTGGTAAGTGTGTTTTTGGGCTTATAGGTGGCTTTATATGAGTTTTAATATGGGTTTAGTTTTGAGTTTAGTATTAGTTAGAAGTTTATAGCAGTAGTAAGTAGTATACAAAAATATAAACTAGTTATGTTTAATGCGGAGCAAATAATGTTTAGCTAAAATAAGATTGACATAGTTTTATGAGTTCATCATTTTAAAAATGGTTTTTAGTAAAATTGTTTTTATTTTTTATATTTGTATTTTCAGTCATTACTCAGTAATTGCCTCTTTGAAGTTAGAACTCCATCGCCAGTTAAACTATGTGGTTGTTGTTGTTGTTGTATACGATATCAAAATTGTTAGTTCCAAAAAAAAGGCAAGAAGAAGAAAATGAAATCACTGGGTAAACCACATTTGATAAGACTTTAAGCTTTGATTGATTGATTGGTGTCATTGTCATCGTATGAATATGAATGGCGTGTTTAATACGTAAGACGTTTTCGCTTTATTAAAACTAAACTGAATTTTTTCATAATGATCGCCTACCCAAAAGGCATTAAGCCTTTTAAGGATGGAGAAACATCGGTGAAGCTTCTCTTGGTCGGCGATAAGCGGGAATTCGCCACTTACAAACAGTCGTAGGATTGGAAATAACTATATAATCAAGTAAAGTATATAGAAGTGTACGCAGTATGAACAAAAAACTACAAAAAAAAACAGCCAATTGCAGCTTGTTTATAGAATAACTGCTTAAACTAAAAACAAAGCATACGAACCAAATTAATTGTTAACAAATAAGATTTATTTACTAGATTTATTAAATAGCACTAAATAGCTTGCTAATAAAACCCTTTGCATAGTTCGAATTTTGATCATGATGATTAACAGCTAATAGTCGATGCGAGCTATTAAAGATGAAATGATATTAAAATAAGTTTAACATTCCTTTCACATATATATATACAGACATAAGCTAACTACTTGAAATTATTATTTCAAGATGTTAGCTTATGTCTGTATTGTTTAAGATCATGGCTTTAAATTCTATTTACTTTCCAACATCTCAAGACGTATAAGTTTTTAACATATTGCAGTCTCTAGTGCTGGCAATGAGGGCAGTCATAATGAGATGGACGTAATGTAGTAATCCCAGGTTGGGGAACAAATAATCCCTTATTTCAAGTCATTCTAGCTTTATTCAATTGCTGATTTATATAACAAGTGTGAAGTAGTTTAGTTACAAACAACTATTATTTAATTTTGAGTATTTTAATTTTTAATGTGAAAAATCGATCGAATTCATTATACCAAAAATTTATTGGTTTTTATTTTTGAAATATTTATTATCATTAAGGACATATATCATATTACATTTATTTTTGTGAGTCCCTCAGAGAAGTAATCGCTTACTTAGTTTAACTTAAATCTCAAGAAATAAGCAAATCCAGCATCATTAATCAGCAATTGGATGACAAATGTTAAATCATTTTAATACTATTTCTTACACAGACAGACATTACACATAATTGAACTGATCAAAAGTAATAGAATAGCAAACACGTCGTTTTACTTTAGATCATTTGCATTAGGCAATAACTCGAAAATGATCTATATTTCGAAAACAGGGAAAATTTCCTGTTATACTATACTCTATGTAAGTTTATTACATATTTAGTCAGCGGGTTTTAACAATATTTAGCAAGGTAACTAGTTTGCAAAAGGTTCATCTTTTAAAACTAAATTTAGCCAATGCAATACTTCTTTCGGTCAAAAGCAACTAGTTTTTGTCATCGAAATAATACAAAGAATATTTATAAATATTAGTATATATAGTAATGTATGACACGGTGTGGAACGGTGTTTTTATGCGCAAAAATAGCATTGGCATTACAGCCCTAGGTGTTTTGTTATCAACTAGTAGTTCAGTGTATTCGTATAAGGAGATTTTCATGAATATACATAAATTAATGGACTCACCTTGTCAGGCACCGAAATATCTGTAGACCGTAAAGACTCCTCAGCTATTGACGGTTCATTGGGCGGCAAGCGCTGTTCCTGCACGCTTGCCAAACTAAATGAGCGAAAGCAAGAAATCAGAAATTCATAAATGACGAAATTATTATTTCAACAAACCGTTTAAGTGTCACCAAGGTGCCCGTTAGCTTCTTACAGCGTCGCAATGCCGACTCCAAGCGGTCGGGCTCTTCTTTTAGGAACTTTTCCTCACGTACCACTTTCTCCATCTCATTGGACAAAATGCAACGTAAGCCGTTCGACAGTAATGGAAATTTTAGCTTCAGTTCAGCAACAGTTTTGCTATAGTAACAGTTGTAGATGTAAAATGAGTTCGTCTAAAATCTAGTAGTCTCACAACACTCAGAAAAAAAATCGTCCTGAATTTTAAAAAATTGCTCTAAAATTAAAATCGGTTTTAGAAATAATTTCCAAATATAATATATAATTTTTATTAAAAACAGAAGGGCTTACCCTGAATCGCAATTCCAAAAATATGTTATTTATTTTTAAAGAAATATTTTCTATAATTCATATTTCTATAATTCTATAATTCAATTTAATTGAAATGGAATTCCTAATTCTTCGAAGAAATTCTTTCTAAAATTAAGAAACACATATTGAAGTTTACTAGCTCGGTCGGCTATATTAGAGTTTAGTAGTTGTCTGCCTCGGGGGTCGATTATATTTTATAAAATCTTAAAATACAAATTTGGATTTTAGAATAATAATAATAGTAAAAAGATATGTTAGAATTCATTGTTACTATGTGAGCATTCTTGATTACTACACAAATTATATAGATTTTTTTCTCAATCTTCTTGGCACCGAAAGTATGGCGCTGTTCTTAAATTCAGGGTGATTTTTTTTTTTGCTGAGTGTAGATAACAACATACCTTGCGCGACTTAATACTAGCGCCATGTCCTCTACAGCCGTCATGTTGACGCGAGTCCTTCGATTGATCACCTCACCACGCAAGTTCTCCACTGAAGCCTCCAAGTCACTCAAATCCTTCTCGAGTCGTATGACCTCCTGCTTGTACAGCTCCTCCTCCCTTGAGATACGCGTGGTGTCCTGGTCGCCCTGGCCCCAGAAACTGCCACTGCTGGCCAACAGAGTGGCCCGTATACGCATGAAAGTGCTCTTTATATCCTCCCGTACGGCGACGGATTGAGCTTGCGATAACCGTCTCAAGGTGCGAACTTCCATGCGCAAATCTTTTGCCTTCTTTTGCAGACCGCGCAAATGATTGTAAACCTCGGGTGCGAGGGCGATGTCCGCCCGGTAACTGGGATGGGAGGTCTGTGCCAATACAATTGGTTTTGGTGGTGGAGGGGGCTTTAGGCGATCGCGCTCTATTGGTTAATTTTGTAGGTGAGGGGTGTACAAAAAATTCATTTAACATTCACACACTATTTTTTTTTATAAAGCATATTTTTCGTGATTGCCTTGTGATTAATGCATGCGTGATTTTGACAACTGATTTAAAAACAAAGAAAGGAAAACCCCTGTGTTTATGGAATGATTCCCTCTTAGCGTTCTTACCTTGTGACGATGTACGTGGCAAGGTAGACGACTTGATTGCCGGCTTGGTTGGTTTCGTGTCAGCTTTGGGTCCGGTGCAGTAATATATTTGAATACGAAGGAATGTTAATATAATGGCAAACATTTTGGATTTGAAATCTTTGATTCTACGCAAAGGATATCAATCAAGTTTACTACAACTATCTACTAGTAATATATATATATATATATGTATGTCTCTCAATGATTCAAATTAAACAAAGTCAAGGAGTCCACATCAAGACAATTGATAAATATTTCATAATTTAATTTGTAATGTTTGAACAGAAAAGAAATGAAGCATTAAAGCCGAAAAAGAGAGTATGAAACATAAAATTGGTGATAAATATATTCTTGTTTTTTTTTGTTGTTATTTACCGGCATGTAGGGGATTATGAGACTTGGGTATTCCCTGTATATCGTCGCTAAATGAAACAGATTTCTCAAAGGACACGGATTTCTCTGAAAAACAGCACATGTCTGGGACACTGATGTACGTGGAAAAGTTAGGGTACACTTACGACATGAGTTCTTGCCCAACTTAGGTGCCTTTTCTCTAATGTATAGCTCATCAGCGGAACCGTTAGCTAAATGCGAAAGTATAAGATAGAGACAATATCAGAGCTCCACTACAACATATTTTTTACTAATGAAATAACAAACCATTAGCAATTACAATTTTTTCAAATATTTGCTTAAAAATGTTGTATAGTATTATTTTCATTTGAAGGAAAAAGTATCGAACAACATAAAGCTTCACATACTCATGCATTACGTATAGAAGTCGTTTATTTATTTATAATTTTCATAATTATTGTTTTCGATCATTTTTTAATTTTTCATCAAATTTAAGTTTTTAATTTTAATGAAATTTAAATCAGTTGAAAACGGTGACGAAAATCATGGGTTTTATTTCTCAAGTTTTTATTTTAAGAGTCTTATTTGACTTATACAAATGTATTCATAATTTCCTTTAGCGTACAAATGTAAAAAGATATCTTTCAAAACATTACTTGTGAGAGTGGTGCCATTATTTTTTCCGCAACTGTACATATGTGTATGGCTATGAGCCAATACTTAAAGAGTAAGGTAAATCAACTTGTACACAAATGCACCATGAGAAACGAGCTTCACCTCACGGGCTCTATGAAGCACTGACAGACTAAATTAATGTATCTGATGTATATGTATGCACATACTGTATGCATACACATCTGGAGTATGTGGGTTGCAAGGCAAAACAAAATTGATCGGCATACCTTGCATTTGTGATGATGGCACAACAAGATAGTTGGAGTCTAATGTGGGTACAGCCACGGGAGCAATTTGGGGATTTTGATTCACCAAAGCCTTCTGGACTAACCCAGTCAAGTTGGCCAATTGACGCTCCATATGCTCAACGCGTATGCGATGTAAGTCTTCGGGCCTGCAAATACGAAAAAAAGGTATATGAGAAATACGAAACGCTGTGACATAGTTTAATATTTGCACATAGTTTGTAAGTGCACTCAAGAAAAAAATTGCCATGAATTTTAGAAATTTTAAAATGTTTTAAACTCATATTACTTCATTTGATAAAACTTACGGTTTCGATTACGATTTAAACCTGAGACCCCTCTCTAATATGGACGGAGCAACTTACACTACAACTTTCAGAATATCGGAAAGGATTTTTTTCAAGATGAAAAATAACATAATAATTTTTAGAGTGATTTTGTAAATTTTAGAGTATTTTTTTTCGAGTGTTGATTGGCGCAGTTTTAGTTGCATTTCCGCTGCCGCTTATGCTAAGCTCTAATTGAGCAGCCAAGCCTAAAAATAAGCGCCGAATTCAGAGCTTGAAAGTAGAAATACTTGAGTCAGGCAAGCGTTGCAAGACGCTGCTCCACCATTCGCACCACAATGCCATCCATGGCCATTCTTTATTTACAGTCGCCAGTCGAATGCGCTTTGAGAGACAAGAACTACTTGCTGAGCAGAAACATGGCATATTGCAGTGGTACAGACCCCCTTCCTCCCTCCTTTGTTATTTGAGGCGATTACTCTAATAAGCTGAACGGGTTTTTTAACAGTGACCAGCACACCACAACGGTTTGCCAACTGTTTATCAAATTTTCAATTGCACGATCTGCTCGTATTGAGGAAGTCATTGGAAATGATGAATTACACGGAGAGCCAGATCGAGAATGGTATCGATGATTACGACACAACTAATACACCCCAACGCATGGCCTTGATGGCAGCCGAAAGGTTGGTGTTTAATTCAATTCTTATTTCCCTTAATTATTTAATAGAATTTTTTGCAGGAGTGATCGTGGATCTTCATCGCTCATCAGCGGTCCTTCGCAGTTCTGGCATAGTGATCATGCCGGTCATTGGGTCGAGGAGAAACCATCTAAACTGCAGACCCTATTTCAAATTAGCATTACTGCTTTGGCCTTTCTCTCTTTTGGTGGCTATTTACTTTGCCTCATCGTACAGGCCATTAAGAGCAAAGGCACAACATATTTCCATCCGGTGGCCACAGCGACAACAACCTCAACAAATGGCAATGTAAAACGTATTAAAATTTACAGACGTAGTAAACGAAGCACGATGTTGCCCGATGACTATGTTACGTATATTAGCTCCGTACGTGGCCAGAGGAGGGATAATGCTTACCTGGTTGGGTCGTAGATCTGATTGCCCCGATGCGGTAGACGATTCGGGCCAACTTTAATCCCATATAGTGAGTACTGGTCTTCCGCAAGCGCCACATCGCTGTCCCGAACAGAAAAGAGTGCGAAAGAAGAGAGAATTCATTGGTAAATTTTCAGATTTATCACATTGATTTTTTTTTGTTTACCTTTGTTCCTCGTCAATGATGGGTGCGACGACAGTGCCGCGTGTTCCATACTGGCTATAGTAGGGCTCCTCATAGTTACCACGTGTGCTCCGCTCTGGGGAGCTGGTGTACCCGTCTGTAAGTTCAAGTCAGTTAAGAGCGGTCTATTGTTTAATTTTATTTTAAATACTTGGAAAGCACAATTTTTGTGGTATTAAAGTAAAAAAATAAAAAATCGGTTATACATACGTAAAAGTAACTGAATATATATAAATATATAAGAATAATTAGCACGATACACAAAATCTTACTAATTCGTCACGCTCAATTTTTGAACCCATAAATAAGCGCAACCAATGTGTTATACATAAACTTATATAATACATATGTGTGAACATGGAAATAAGTAATCATAAGTAAAGAGGTATATATTCGTGTACCTGGTATACTGTATAATTGATCCGAGGAATATGGAAACAGGGGTTCCATGCTACCCCTTCGATTAATCGATCTGAATGGTTTCACAGGCGTTCCTTTTATATTTTATTTAATTACACATAATATACTATTTATGCATGGGTTTTTTTTTAAATAAAGCATTTTCAACAATTGTATAAATATGTATGTATTCTATTATTCATACATATTTATAGCGATAGAAAACAAAAACAAAAAAAACAAGCACTTTTATTTATTCCCACTATATTTGACAAGGAAACACTTATTGTCAGCCAACAACAAATTTAATTGCCTAATTGTGTGGCCTGAACTGAAGATTAAATTAAAAAAGAAAAACGCAATTATTAATCTTCGAGGGGCCGAAGACACAGTACCCTTTCAGACACATTGAAAATCTGATCTCATTATTATTTCTTAAGAGATTGAATAGCTTAGTTTGGTTTTGAAAAAAAATCGTGTCTTTTGTTTAACAATAGTTGTAGAATTATAAAGTGTGTATGTTTAACACACAAAACGGACATGCCTATTTACAAAAATTTAATGATCAAGTCTTTCGTGGTACTGAGATAACATATAGTGATTGAATAAGCAAAATACGACTCATCCAAGTTGTATATGGCTGTAAGCTAAATCTACTTAAATGATAAATTTATGTTTACATAATAATGTATGCACCTAAATAATGAATAGACAAATTTATATAGTTTGCCTTTATTACGCACCCATGGAGACCTTATTACGATCTGAGGCATACATGCCACGCGGCAAGGTTTGCGATGAACCCACATAATACGGCGCTGGCTGTTTACCGATCTGAAAAACAAATAATAAATACATCAAATATATTTGGTATATACATGTTTGTACAAGGATTTTCATCAAAGACTCAAAGACTAAGTTGAAACCATAGGAAGCTGAAAATTTCACAATAGCTTAAAGAAATCGGCTTCAAGCTCCCTGAAAAACAATTCCAAATAAGAATTAAGTATTAAAATTTTGTTTTCGCAAGAACAATGGGCGGGACACATTTTATTGGCCTCAAAATTATTTTCAAAGATCTGTATATATACACAGTACACATATATAATTTATGAAAACTATATACAATGAAATGAGATTTTTCGAAAATGGATGGATAATTGGACATTTTAATATTACATATACATATGTATGTTCCCTATAATTCTATGAAAACTATATACTACTGATGGAAAATGTTCAGTTTCCGTCCAATTGTTTTCAAACTCGGGTCTAGTACCTAATAGGTATAGGTATTTATTAATCTGTATGATTTGAAATATTTTGCAAACAGTGTGTTGAAGTAACGTTAATACATTTTTAAGACTTGCAACCTTGACATTTTACTCTGCTAATCGGAATCGGCCTTCATTCATGTAGCGAAATGTTAATAAGTTTCACTTTAATTCCAAGTGCACAACTGTTTATGCTTAGGTTAATTGTGATACTCAGTTGTACGTTGCGTATAGCTGGGAATTCCAGAGGGCAGGGCCAACAAATATATATATTTTAATAGGCATATATACGATGCACATATGTGGTAACAAAATACACACCCAGTTAATCAAACTCTTTGCCAATTATTGACGTGTCGGTCTGTCTGCCTGCTCGTTCAGCAGCTCTCTTTGCTTGATTGATAATCGTTAAAAGCTTTCTCTTGTCGCAAATGGTATGTATTGCATTCTATACACAAAAGCTTACTCATGTTAGAGTAGAGGAGGATGTCGAAGTGATACATGCGTGCATTAAAAGCTTTCACGTGTCGCAGAAGTTTATGTTTTGCATTTTATACACAAAAGCTTACTTATATTATAGTAGGATGCCCCAGGGACAAATGCCGGCAGAAATTCATTTAATATAATTCAGAAATCCAAGGGTCGATCAACAAATACCATAGATTCACGATATGTTCTGGAATGTAAATTGAAGCTGTATTCTGATAATTATAATATAATTGAATATATATATATATATATGTGTATACAGATATCTGATGTATGTAACTATATAATCGATGAAAACCGTGCTAACGTTGCTAGCAGTTAATTGTTGAACCAACCTGTATGAATTCAAATATACTGACAAAATGAATATGATCCATGTAGTGATACAGTTATTCCAACATAAGCATGTTATTCATATTATTAACTGATATTGCTGCTGAGAGAAGGGAGGAGGAAGCTTCGCCTCCGTTAAACTGCAAGCTTTAAAGTACGTACGTACATACATACAGTTGGGAACAAAATTATAGCACCACTCACAAAAAATGTTTTCAAGGTAGTCGATTTTAAATGTGTAAGTTTAAGGAATTTATGAATACGTTTGTAGAAGTTGAAAAATACATATTTAAAATATTTTATTAAAATAGAAAATGTGCACTGTTAATTCTATAAAGAATGCTTAAGTAACTGGTGCTATTATTTTTTCACTAAAAATGGTTGGTTTTCGATTTGTAAAAAAAAACTCGAAATTGTGCTATAATTTGGATCGCAACTGTACATACATAAATACACACGTACAAACATACTTGGCAGCTTGTAAAGCTTGGCATTGTGTGAGCGACTCATTCGCTGCATTCATACAGAAAGCTCGGCTTTACAAACCTCAACCAGTTTCAATTTCAATTTCAATACAATTTAACAATTTGTTACAACTGAGACGGGACGACTCGAGACGTCGAATTGCCAGAGGTTCGTTGTTGTATGCGGTTTTTATTTTGTTTTGAATTTATGTTCATTTTGGGCTTTGGCACTTTGGCGCATGCGTAGACGGACTAGTAAAGTGCGAGACAGCGCCACAGACGGACGTAGAAACGCTTAAGTTAAATCCAAAGATAAGATGGCAATTGGCATTGGGCCGCTGCATAATCAAGCCTCTTGGCAAGCAATTCTCATCCTCATCCCCATCACGCTGCTCAATGCGCGCATTTGCCAAGCCTGGAAACCGATCGCCTCGAGCAGTCCCATAACATCGTACAGTCTGAAACAGTCGCATCCGGGGGAGGCCAGCAGCAGCCACGAGTTGGCCACCAGCTATGCCCAATTTGAGGGAGAAAAGGACGACGATGATTTACTGCTGGCACGTGCCGCTGTTGTCAATGGTTTGGAAACAGGCGTTGCTCCTGCTGCGCCATCAGGTCCCATTATCACATTCGGTGACGAGCAAGAGAAGAATAACTATGAGTCCTACAGCTACAAGGATGAAGGTGTCGCTGATGAGGCGTCTTCTCTCAGTTTTCCGCGCACTCCCCTCTACGTCACGGACAGCTGTAGTGTTAAGAAATTTGCGTTCAATCAAGATGGCGCTGTGGATTATGGCAACGGGCTACCTGAGCTGGATCAGTTCACATTGTGCTTCTGGATGCGTTTCACGAACCACACTGGGGATCATGTTATGTTTACTTATGAAGGTGAGTGACTGGGAATAATACTAGGCGGTGTGTGATTGTCACAAATTATGAGTATAACGAATTCTTAATTATGTGCATGAAAATAATGAAGAGATTTTGTTGGTCTGGCTTTTTGGAGAGACTTTCTTCACAACACAATGATCACCGGCCTTCTTATATAAGCAGACATCAATTGTTTTCATGCCCCCATCAAAACCAACATATAAAAGACCTTCACTGTGAGAGCCGTGGCTCTCTTTATGGGCCATTCGCTCCAGCAACCGATGCTGGGGCTGGGAAAAGTGAAAGGAAGCCAACTTCCTGATGCAAAACACCGTAGTGAATAGACAACAAATACTGATCAAACAAAGCTGATCTTTTTTTTCACGTTTTTGATGGTCACAGCAGCGCAAATACGGTCAAATTTGTTATTATACCAAGTATATGGAATATACTTTTATTTCGCTTCGACTTTCATCTTCACAATTTTCAACTCGTTGCTTGTGACCGACAGACCGAGAGACAGACCGACCGACCACATTACATAAGCGCTAAATTTACCTGTTTGCAGTAAGCTGCTGTTACCGCTGCTATCGTCGCTTTTGTTATTTTAACTGTTTGAGATTGTTTTAAATATGCAACTCAAGCTGCGTACAAAGCTTCCGGAACCCAACATTCAACAGATGCTGTCGTGACCCGAGTCAACACGCCTCGGAAAGCTGAGTCCACCAAACTGGAAACTGTTAGACGACGTTAGTTGCCCTGCCAACAACAACAACAGCAACAAAAATACCACAATATATGCAATTATTATGTTAACAGGATTTTGGTGTACTTTCCCATCTCACCACTGTTCATGGCCGGAGATTGCTAAGTTTATTTAAGACTGCGCTTTTAAATCTTATAAATTGCATACAAGAAAAACACCATTTTTTTTTTTGCTCCGCTAAGATAATGAAACATGTCAAGTCTCATATGGAGCATTGGGGCATTTAATGTTTATCTTGGTTAACTAGTCCAGTGCAGCATCCAGTACATCGCGCAATTTGCTCGAATTTCGTAACAAACGCCATCGATGGCATTTCAACTTTTTATTTTCTTCTCGTTTCTTTGCAATTAACTCTGTCTAACTTCCACAGTTGAAAAGGAACCACGCGAGATACAAATCTGGGTCGCTAATGCGCAAAATTCCAGTTTCCTATCGATGGCCATAAAAGGTCAGCAAATGTACAGGTACGTTACAGTTCCAATCATCTAACGGCATATCTTCCCATACGTACAAACTGATAATAATGCCTTAATGCATGTAGATTGAATTATCCGCTGCGTATGCGTCAATGGCATCACATGTGCAGCTCATGGAATGGAAAGACTGGCGAGTGGCAGGTCTGGCTCAAGGCAGAGCGTATTGGGCGTGGCTTCCACAATTCGGTGAGTAGCTTGCTAAGAAGCAGAAGTTGGCTAGTTGGCTAGTTGGCTAGTTGGCTAGTGTTGTGTAGTGTCTAATTATGCGACGGAAACAGTTACTAAGCCAGCCCCACATAACGACATTTACGGTGAACGATGGCGGCAACTGTTGGAAACTGGTTCAGGGATAGATTGCGATAGTGAATTGGCTGAATTTTTGATTATGCCATTGCAGGCACATTACGTATTACACTCAGACAAAAAAGAAATTCGCCATACTAACTCTCCTTATTATTGAGAAAATATATATTTATAAATGCATATAATCTAAACAGCTAAACTCTAAAATCTAAATTTTAGAAATGATTTTTCTAAAAACGGTTTGAGGGCTTTCATTTCTACTTTTTATAAAAATGTTTTCTTAAATTTAGAAATTATTTCTTAAAGCAGTAAAACTGTCTAACTTTTACTGAGAGTAGATTGTCCCAGTGTGCCAGCAGACCATAAAATATATGCTTACACATTTAATCCCAATTGTATTCATTTGCATTACAAATTCATAGCTAGTGGGCCATAAGATTCCCTCACAGGGAAAAATGCGATCCGGAGGCAGTTCGGTGACCGGTGAAGTAAGCCACGGCCTCCACTTCGAGGTAACCCTCGTACAGATTTATCGCGTGGCGTTGAGTGCGGGGAAGGCACATCGCGATCACAAGCATCACCATGTGCACCATTTCGACCACGATGGTCAGGAGGTATCCAGCACAGTGCGTGCGCCACCCATGGTCAGTATGCCCGAATAATTAATATAATAATTAATAATCTGTCATGCTCGAGTGCTATTCTATTTAGATAAATCGACCACAGCCGATGAACTCGCTGCTGGCAAGCGGCCAAATTCCGACCAGAGTGCGCATTAACTTGGCCAACTCGGAGCCAACACAGAAGCCAACAGGCACTGTCGGATTCCAGCCGCAACAGCAACCGCAACAACAAGCAATCACACTTAATACCAATTTTGTGAATGGCCAGATTAATGCCGGTTCTCGATTGGTTGCCCAGCAGCTGCTCGGCATATCGCCGATAACTCAAAGCCATCGCCGGCCCAATCCTGGCGCTGAGCCTGGACGCTTCCACATGCTGAGCAACGCGGCTAACGTTCAGTTCATAGATGAGACAGAGACGCATATACAATTTAAGCGCCAGGCGAATGCCAAGGCCTCAAAGGATGGCATCAAAGATAAAAAGTTGCGAAAGCGCGGCTTGGTGTTGCTTGACGATGGTTCTCTGGTTGATGATGGACTGGACGACACTAGCAGCAGCAGCAAATATAATGGTCTTGCCGACTTTGGAGGTCAGCAGTTCAAGCATGATCTGACCCTAAAGATGACCCTGGAAGAAGAGATCAGCTCACACGATCGCGAGCCCGCCGAGGAGGAAGTCAAAGCAGTCATGGCCATATGCAGCAACTGTGACTCAGAGCCATTCCAGGGTGCAATCGTTTTCGCCTGGAAGGATGTCAACGAGCACATGAACAACACCCTTAAGGGCCTCAGTGTAGGCACCTGCGGACATTTTTAATTCTCTACGATTAGCAGTCAGTCAGTCGGTCAGTCAGTCAGTCAGTGCTATCTAAATAAATTTTAAGCAGGAGTCTAGCATGTTGGTTCATATAACGCTTAAAGTACATCTGTACATACATATATATATTTTTTTTTTTTTTTTGTCTTAGTATCTACATATATTTGTATATGCGTACTATTAATGCTGAGTACAACTGACTTTATTTGAAAACTTTCACCTTTATGTATATATACACACATACATATTTATATAAATATATTAAAGTGGACATCCACCTCAAAATCTAGTAATATAAAGAATATTCTGAAATCAGGAAAAATCGCTCTAAGAAATATAACTTTTTCTTGTTTTTACAAATAATTTCTACATATAAGGAAAAACTTTCTATCATTTAGAAAGGCTTGCCTTATTTGTATTTTTATATTTTGTAGAAATATTTTCTATTCTAAAGAGTACAAATACAAGTCCTAATTTTTACAAAAAATACTTTCTTAAATTCAGAAACGAGTAATGAGTTCTTCTCGCTCGACGTTTATATTAGAGTTTTGCTAAATCAGAGTGCGATTAGCTCAAACTTTATAATTACATTATATGAAGCTTAAAAATTCAAATGTTTATTAATAATATAGATAGCAAAAAGGTAATATAAGAATTCTTTTACGGAGCGACACATTGAAAACAACTGCCTGACATTTTTTTTTTTTAGCAAAATCCACCCTGAAATTTAGAAGTGCAAATCCTAGTTTTTAGAAAGCCATAACACTAAATTTAAGAAATTCACTCTCTGAATAATTAGACTAAGAACCCGCTGCGCCAAAAGTATGGCGATTTACTAAATTTTGGGTCGATTTTTTTCCTTAGAAGAGAGTAGGACAGTCTTACCTTCGATTTGTGAATGTGCTGGTGCTTAAAGTCCGAGTCGAATTCAGGCTCGCTAAAGTAGCTCTGATCCTGATCCCAGCTAGACTGTGCCTGTGGCAATGGCTGTGGTATGCCCGGCCCGCCGGGTAGAATCTGAGGAGGAGCGGCGACCTCGGTGGACTCGAAGAGGCGCAGCACGGAACGATCACGTATTTCGCGTAGATGGGAACGCACATCTTCCAGTTCGTAGAACATGTCCTTGCTGGCATCATGTATATAGATCTTAACGTTCGGCCCCTCTAAATATGACATGGTCAGCTGACGGGGAAACGAGCGCACGAACAGCGCTCGCACCGTATCTATCGATGTGATCTCATTTGGGAGGAGTGCTCGCTTCGTCTCCGAGCGATACTGCAGAAAGACGAGGCCAAGCGGTCGCTCCAGTGTCTTTGATGGTGTTCGCACCACGGGTAACGACGAGCGCTGTTTGCCGCCCCGACGAAATCCCGTGCTAGCCGTCTCCACCTCAGACATAATGCCGGGATCATCGTCAAAAAGGGGCCCCTGATTAACGGGTGCATAGCCACGCATCGGTTGATTCTTCTTGTTCTTCTGCGCCCTCGTACTCATCTAAAACAAATACCAAAAATATGACGAAAGCCTTTCGAAGAGATCTCTTTCGGTCTGTTCGGCTTACTTCTAGGTCCATAGCGCGTTGCTGCTGCGGCATTTGATGGGCGTGTGGATGCTGTGAGCTGCCATAGACGAGAATGTCGCCGCCAAGCGTATGCCGCCTTGGATCGTCCCGGCGCATTGCGCGTCGCCGCTCCTCGCCTCCTTTTAAAAGATTCGAGCGAATTAGAACATACATACACACACACATACATACATGCATGTGATATGTGGAGCTTAACTCACCTGGTTCGTTCGTCGGCAAGCGACACGGTTTGTTCTCACTCTGCCAGTCTTCTTCTGAAAACAGTATACAAAAACGCCATAATCAAACGAGCACAAAATATCGATAGTTGGCTGGCATTGTTGGTTATTGCCTTAAGGGCCTGCTTACACATCAAAAAATTTATCGATCCTGAAAACTGGCGTAATACAGGTCGCGGAATTTTGATGTTCGTTTTTGCAGACAGCAAAATCGAAATGCACACTGTTAACTCACTGTTAACCTGTGTGGATTTTATGAACAGCTGTTCGACATTGTCAATGCATTCGATTTAAATCAGTGGCAAATCCATCGAAATATAAAAAGTTAATTGTCTAAGAAAAAACAAGCAAAACGGTGTGCGAGTAAATTAATTAATTCATTTTTTGGCTATCAGCAGACCGATATAATAATAATAATAAAAAATAAACTCCAATTTCGTGACTGACTTTTGGGTTTTGTCTTCGCTCTGTAAAACAGACCCTTATTCACATCAGTGCTGGTGTTTTGCCCTTTTTGGCGGACAGATCTTTTCTTTTTTTTTAATTTTGATGCTGGGAGCAGTATAAATACAAAAATAAACCTGATTTATTCTTAAATGGCATTTACATTCATTCAACTATGAATTTGCTTAGGGGCGTAAACAGCTTTTCGTAAAGCCAAATCGTAGTATATAGTACGTTTCATAGATTGTAATCAAATCGTATGCTTTTATGTTATAAATGTATTATTTTATATGCTATTCGAACTTAATACCTCCTTCGCGTCCTTTACGTTTCTTTTTTGACGATGAGCTGCTGCTTCCAGTGCCTCCTTGATTTGCCGATGCACTCTTATCTTTGCTCTTCCAACGAATCAACATTTTGGTCGTTTACCTCCAGTTGGCTGCACAATTCTTAACTCTTGTAATTCGCTTATTGATGACTATGCGCAAACTATGTTTAATGTATAAAAAATTAATTTGATTTTTGTTCTAAGATGTATGTATTATGTTCAAATTTAGTTACCTAAATGCATATATATGTTGTGTGTATGTAGTTATATAAATTTACGTTTAGAGCATACAATGCTCATACATATCTTAAAGTTAATTTATATGTTAATATGTATATATATATATTCATATGTACATATGTAAGTTTGGGAGTAGTTAAGTACATACGTATACCTATACTTACGTACACAATATGTACATGGTTACATACACAGTGCATCTTCTTTTTAACTTTGTTTACATTTTGTGCCGGTAAGAATATTCATAAGTGTACATACGCACTTAGGTAAATGCATATATATATACATATACATATGCATATACATATACATGCATACCTATGTAAGCTTGTAACTGTAAAGTTCATATGCATGTATGTGTGTTAAATTAATGTACACACCACACACACATGTAAAAAATACCTATATATATATATATATATACACATGTATATATGTGTGTGTGTAAAGAATGCCTGGATTTTTCTGGGGTGTGGGTGTGGTAGAAAATGGCAGGCATCGATGAACGCCGAATACGAATACGAATACTTCAGTTCCTTCGAGACTTCAATATAAATGTATATATATACATAAAACATAAATATATATGTAAATACATATATCAAAATGCGTTTATTAAGGAGCCAACTGCACATTATTCAACTTCACCACTATGAATATTTAATAATGCAAAATTTGAGTGTTGTGGCATTTCAAAGGATAATACAGCTGTGGCTTTTTTAACATGTCTGTATGTGTGCATATGTGTATGCATGTACATTTACAGACATTTTACAAATGTGTGAAAGTAATTAAATATACATATACATAGACACATGCTTCGATTGTACTTTGCAAAGGTCCAGCAATGTGGGGTATATATGTATGTCTGTGTAGGTACAAACAATGTAAAGATGGAGAGTAAATGGAAAATATATGTTGTACCACTTGGCATGGCCGGCTCGTGTTGTTGATAATTAAATTGTACAATTAGTCGTTATTCACTTGTCGGTTATTATATAGTTATTGTGAGATTTAACTTCTGTCTTAACTCATCTCTCGCGCTAATCGCAGCCGTGGCAATTGAAACGCGTTTAAAACCCGTTCGATACGTTTTAACACTCGACAGCAAAATTATTTCTGGTATATCAGAAAGCGTTTCCGCCCTAAAAAGCTACGCGGGATATTTTCAAAGACGCATGCGTCGTGTGGAAAGTGCTGTGACAGTGCTGCCAATTTACACAACTAATTTCAAAGCTACTATCAACGATAAACAGAATATATGCATGTATTCGGCAATATTATTATTTATCCTAAAGTTTTCTTATCTTAACAATGCACACAAAACTACATTCAAAAATGCACTTACAAATATAAATAAAATATAATATATATTAATACATCTTATGCGTTTCACAACATATACATTCACATATATATGTTTTTTGGTATTAATTGAAATTTTTTTTTTCATTTTGAAAAATTACAAAATGCTTACATCCGATTCGCTTTTGATAATAGTTACAGTTACTTGGCTTGCAATGACACCGTTTGTTTTAGAAATTTATATTATTTTCAAATTTATAATAGATGCTCTGTCTGGAATGTACATTTATTTGATTTATGTAAATGTGAAATACAGTATTTTCTTAATATTTTTTTCTCTATATATATATATATATATATCGTGTAAAATAAAAATGAAAATATTTTAAATTAAATATTAAGTTGGCTGCTGAGAAAATATTAGCAAATCCCAAAATATTCTACTTTTTATATCCTGAACCAATTCAAAATGTCTAAAAGGGATATAATGAAGTGCAAATGTGTGTAGGATACAGAGAGGGAAACATCTCTAACCATATAGTATATATATCAACGGCCGAGCGAATTTAGCCATGTCATTTGATCTCAGAATCTATATGAGCCAATCTCTCAAAATTTCGTAAATAACGGTTAAAGCGATAAAAGCTGCATGTTCAAAGATATAGCTTGCCAATTTATACATAATATTCCATGACATATTATTGATCAAATATAAAAATTTCTTCACAGTCGAATAAGAAATATACAAGTTATAGTCAAAACGTATTCTCATATATATGCATATATATGAGGGCCTATGTATTCACATATATTTATAATTTGCAGAATAGTTTATTTAACAGCTGTGTGGCAGGGTAGCTCGTAGTCGAGCTCACTACACTATTGCATTTTGAGTTGTGTTCTTACTCTGATTTAAGTGCAGAATATTTGAAGGAATTTATAGTTTTCTTGGCATAGTTGGCAAGCAGGAAAACTGACTCACCTAAGACATTGAACGAAAGACAATAAATTACTTTTTTTTCTTGTTTTATATACATTGTTAATCAAAATAAAAATATTCTATAATACAATTTCTTAGCAACTAGGACTGTGGATTAATATTTACAATTTGTGTAGCTTAACTATCGCCAGCTGATTTTTATTGTTGGCAATATCAATTGAGAGTTTTCTTCTTCCTGCGAGCTAGCGGATCGGGAGTCAGTTATTCTAGTAAAATTTATATACATAAGACTACTAACCAAGCCAATAAAATGTTTACAGCTAAGCGATGTATACAAATAATATAATTGTGTATAAGATATGAATATTGTGAATTTGTTGTGTTTCCGGCTCTATTAATTGTATATTCTATAATTTTAAATTGTACGCTTTAAAAGGCCTAAGGTATGAAAGAGACACGGAACCATACGTGTTCCTTGTGAGTCGCATACAAAACACGAAAGTGAGAGGGAGACACGTTCCCCTGCATCAAACTGGAACGCTGACAAATCTACAGTGACAGTGGTAGGATGATTACATTCAAGCGTGCATCGAATTAACTTCCAACGTATAGTTTTTTATTTGCTTATGCGGCTCCCAACTTTGACTGTGGTTGGACAGGCTTTCAAAGTAGAGTTCACAGAGAGAGAGAGAGAGACCGTTAATAACGACTGACAAAAAAGCCGTGTATTCCACGGCAACTGTTTATTCGACGTGTACCCGCCTCTGCTTCTGACAATTCTAATTGATTCCAGGGCAACGTCAGCTCATCCTTTTACATGTACGTATTTACTCTATATATTTGCACTATGGGCCACTATATATGCACTATAAGACAAATTCTTTTTTTTTTTTTTGGGGGGGGGGGCAGCAGGGAGGGGGACTGATTGGAATGATTCCATGAATCTTAGCCTAGTTTGCGACGCCTGCTTGTTGTTGGGGGCGTAGCCCCGAGCGCCACAACGGGCAGGGCAACTGGGGTGCCATGGCCCGGATACTGTAGATGCTGCACAACGGAGAGCTGTGGCTGCTGCTGCTTGAGCAGCTTTGCGGCGGCATGCGCCTCGGCCGCAACGACGGGATGCAAAAGGTCGATACCGACGCCTCTGCCTCTGCCACCAGCAGCAGCAGCAGCTGCTACTGCTGTCATTCCATTGCCATTGACGCTATCACAATCGTCGTCATCGGAGATCAGCGATATGCTCAGATCGCTGGAGAGTTTGAGGGAAATGGGCGCCGGTGGCGACGGTGCCACCATCGGTGCGACCTTGGCACGCATCGCCGGCGAGAGCTTCTGCAGCTGCTCGGGCAGCAGATCGTGGGCATACTCGGGCATGCCACTGGAGGCGAGTCCCTCGCGCAACTTGCTCAGCGACAGCTCGTATATGCGATTCGCGATGACCGTGTGCACGGTGGTCTCATCCGGCAGCCCGGCAGCAACATCCACATCACCGGCATCCACGTCGACCCGCAGATATCCATCGAAGTGGCTGGTTTTGGGTGATGTGGTACTCGGTGTGCTGCAGCTGCTGGGATTGCTGTGGAACGAGGTCTGGCGCGCTTGGCAGTTGGCAGTGGTCGAATTCCGTGGCACCAGCGACACAGTAACCTCCTCCTCGACGACGGCACCAGCGCCTGATGAGCGGGTTAGCGGCGCCAGTGGCGGTGGGGAGCGCATTATTCGGCGACTAGCCAACATCCGACTGCTATCCTCATCGTCACTGGTGAGGACAATGCTGCATGTGGTTGTTACATCTCCATAACGTTTCCTGCTCCTATTCTTGCTGTTGCTGCTCCTGCTGCTGCTGCCAGCTGGCATTAGCAACATGGTAGAGCTGTGCGCCGCCGGCACCAAAGTGATATTCGGCACCATGGACAACTGCAGACTGCCGTTGCTCACTGTCAAATTGGATGGCCTGGCAGCAGCCGTCCTCGTCTGGTTGTCGTCATCGCCATCATCATCGTCGTCATCCGACAGCAGATCGATGGTGATCTCTGCGGGCAGTGTTGCGGCCACATGACGACGCGACAACAGCGACGACGACGACGACAAATGGCAACGTCGCCTTACGCGTTCAGTCTTGCAAGCAGAAGGCGCATGAGGAACGGCAACGGAAACGGGATGGGGAATGAGAACAGGAACAGGTGCTTGGGCATGCATGTAAAAGTGTTGTTGCCGTTCGCGCAGGCGGTCCATCCATTTGCACAGGCGGCGCTTGAGTCGCCGATTGTCGAACAAATTGGTTGAGATAAAGAATGGTTCCGAGGAATGTTTGGTATTAATCATTTCTGTGAGAGAAAGAGCGAGAGGGAGATGTAGAGTTGAGCCCTTGGGAATTGTGCGTGCATTTCACTTACTTGCTGCTGCTGCTGATTTCACCCGAATTTGTGCGCTTTGCTGCAAGCAGCGCCTTACATCGCTGCTCTGTGGCTCGGTGGCCCCAAAGTTGAAAAAGTGCAAGCGAGCAGCAGTTTTTTTTTTACCTAGCAGCAAGTACAGTTTGTTATTGCGGCAATTGCAACTTGCATAATTGCGTCAACTGCGCGCAAAGTTGGCTCAGAATGTTAGATGTCGCCTGTTTAGTGGATGTCGCCTTTGCCCATTGCCATTTTGTACTCGTTTTTTTGTCTAAATGTTGAGTTTCTGCTACTGTAGTTTATGCTCGCGTTCAGTTTGTGTTGCGTTTTGTTTTTGTTGTAGTCTTTTTTTTCGTGCTGTTTATTTTGGCGCAGGGATGTAAAAGAGTGCATCGATTGCGTTGATATCGATAGTCTTCTAATTAACACTGCGATTGTTATCGTATATACGCAACCATGCCTAATGGTTGTAGTCTCTGCTAGTTGGCTAACTATTCATCATTAACGACGGCGGCTGATTTGAAATCATTGTTAATTTTCGGTGCCAAACTCTCAAACCTAAAATTAGATTTATCGACATAGAGTTCACCAATATTCCTGAAGAATTCATTATAAGTATATATATCATATGCATACATAACAATGCACATGTAAACGATTAAATGGAAAACATATAAATGAATATCGATGACTCAGCACGCGCTTAATCAGCGACAGTCGTTCATCAGACGCTCCGGTGTGAACTGATTTGCTAGAATTCTTGCAAGGCGAACGCATCCGACAGTTGACAGTAATAACAGCAACCTAGGCGGACACGACAGCCAGTACGAGCAAAAATTTATACTAACAAACAAAAATAAATAAAAAAAATTGAGTACAAATTGGCGCCACCCACAAATGTTGAGCTTTTTATTCGATTAGGCACATGCGCTTTGAATTTGAGTGGCATTTCGAGAGCTTTCACTCAACGTAGGCCAAGAGCATTTTAACAAGTAAGTCAGTCAGTCGTCGTCAAGCCGTTCAACGTTCTTGTGCGTTGTGTGCTAGGATGCTTCTGTTATTTCTTCGTTTTTTTTTTCAATAAGCAACACAAGTTATGCTCGTAACAATTAATACTTATGGAGATCCATGTCAAATTGTTATAGAGATAATACTCGGAATGTTGCAGGCTATATTATCCAGTGTCCTTTTCATATGGGTAGAACATTTCCAATATGCTGTAGGCTTAAATTGTAAGACTTAAAAAAAAAAACTTTGGTATTCGCAGGTCTAATATAACGATCGTATTGCAGATTGAATTAATAAAAGGTACATATTTATTTATAAATAAAATGTTATTTCTAAAAAAGTGCAACAATGTCTCAAGATTAAAATGAACAAAAAACTAGAAAATAAAATTATCTTAGGCTTACTGAAGACTACATACACTTTCTACAAAGGAGATGTCATCTATGACAACTAAATTTTATCTGTAGTTTGAAAAATGAATTAGTTTTTGTACGTTTTTACATTTGATTGAAACATTTAGTTTTCACATGTTTCAGAAAATATATATAGTTACTATATGTGATCAGAACTGGTCCACGCCTATCTCGATACCAAAATTTTTAACTTATTTATTTTTTACGACGCCTATTTGATATAGGTTTTCGTTCTGGTACTTAACTATGTACTATCTTCAGCAAAAAACGGTCTGGCAGCACGTCAGTTTTAGATAGATAGATACTGCGTTATCGTTTATCGATAACGCAATCTATTAATTCCCTTTTTTATTCATTACCCAGACTAAGCGATCAGGGCGCTTAATTATGTGTAATTAATTTTATAAATCTCAAAATAGGATAAAGCCAATAAAAACATTGAGACTCGATTTCTTAAATCAGGATTTAGGAAAACCATATATTTTTTCAGTCACAAGCAGCACTTTCATGTATAACCATTATGTATATATTTAAGACAATTAATTGAAAATAATAATACAGAATAAAATGAATTGATGAATTCAAAATTTTTCAGTCTATCCTAAATAATTCAATTGATCTTTAACAGACATACCTATACAAAAGCAGCGTTGGGCCGTGTTGGTTAGCTGAAAAGTAATATCCTAACTGCTTAATCCTTCAGTTGCACCAGGGACATATGCGACATAATGGGGGCGCATTTAATTGAAATCGGTGAATCGGGCCAAAACGGATGCCAGCCTACTTTAAATATTGTACGGAAAAAACTCGGCAGGCTGCTAAGTAAAGTGAAACCGACGTAAAGCAGGGCAGCGAAAATTGGGCGCAATGGTAATGGGAAAAAGCGAGGAGGAGTACGGCGTAAAGACAATAGACAGGAACCACAACAAAAATTATAGACTCAACTTGGCCTGACTTGCCACTTGGCCGCCCACAGTTTCCAGCTCCAGCTCCAGCTACAACTCCAACTCCAACTGCAGCTCCATCTCCGACTGAAGCTCTACACTAAAAGAATCGCCCTGCATTTTTGTAAATTGCAATACTTTTGTCACTCTATTATTCAGAAAGTTAAATTCCAAAATTTATGGCTGTGGCTTTCTGAAAACGAAGGTTAGCTATATCAAGGTGAATTTTGCTAAGCATTTTGAAAAACCCGATAAAAATCTTCATATTTTTGGCAATATTTTGGGCAAACCTTTCTAGATTTTATAATTTTGTTTTCCTAATATTTAGGAATTATTTCTAAAACCAAGAAAAATTTTATGTTTTACTTATTATATTAAAAAGTTGGGCAATTTTTTTTCTAAATGTAGTCACAGCAATGCGCTTTGGCCGCTTAAATTCAAGAAGCGCGGAGAATGAAGCATTTGCGGCGTTTAGGCGCACGCAGACCTTGCCGCCGACCTCGACCCGATCCCACAGGCAATGGTTTCCTTGCACAGACAGTGGCAGTGGCAAATGCTCGGGTCTATGCCTGTGCCTGTGACTCTGCCTGTGCATTAAAATGAATTTCTTTTGTATGCGTTGTGCTTCGCTACGGGCAGACTCGAGCCGGAGTCGATTTGAATGAATGCACGTCCTTGCTGTGCTTGCAGCTCAGGCCAAGGCTCTGCAGCTCCGTCTCTGGCTCCGTCTGTGTCGTCATCGCCCTCATCAGTGGCAAAGTGCTGGCACATCGATATTGCCTTCTTCGTCCTTGCTATCCGCCTCGAGTTTGCTTCTTGACGTCTTTTAAGTGTTTGCATTTTTCAGGTGTTGAATTTTCATTGTACTTGTCTTTGCTGTTACCGCACTTGTTTTGCTTTGCTCTCTTCCATTCTATTCTATTCTATTTTTTTTTTTTTTTGGCATTACGCCAAATGTGCAAAGCCAACAAAATACCAAAAGATTGCACATTGCACCTGTCTTCTGGACGGCATTTTGGTTTACGGCTTCAGTCTGCCTCAGCTTTTGTGTACGTGGCTAGAGTTTGTTTGTTTGTTTGTTTGTTTGTGTGTGCGTGCGTTTGTGTGTATGTGTGTGCGTGCTTGTGTGGGTGAGCGACTGCTTTAGCTGCTTTAGGGTAATTCTCCGACATGCCCTTGTTGCTGTTTGCTCGCATATTTGTTGTTGTTGCCCTTATACCCTGTGTCCATTAAAAATGGGTAAAACAGGTCATATAAACTTTTGCAAATGTACATACATACATGTATGAGGCAAAGAGACAAAAGAAAGCATATCCGTCAACCGCCATCCGTTTCCGTCTGTCTGTTTAGTCTATGAGAGCTGAGTAGCTAAAATTTTGAATATGGGATCGTCTGTAGCGTATGCTGATCAACTTTGTTGTCATTTTATCTATAGCTTCCACAACAGGTAAACCTGACATTATATTGCTTATCTGTAGAAATTTGTGATCCTTAATCATCGCAGGAGTTGTTAAAGAATGCATTTTCTGTATTATATACATACATACACATACAGACATTTTATCAAGAAAGAATTTGGACACCGCAAAATATTAATCTTTTCTTATTTATTTCGCAAAAATATGTATTTCATTTTGTATTTATTTTTATTTCTTCTTATCCTTTTTCTACAATTTAAACAATTTCGTACAGATAGTTTCTTCAGTATTCTATTTTACAACACACATTTGCAGCTACATTTTAAGTAGTGGGAGAAAGATATTTAAACTGAAGCTCAACACCGTATTCCGTCTCATTTAGAGAAAGCTCAATCTGATCGGATTAATGTTTTCGAAGGGTAAATTTGTTTGTACAAATAATATAATCATAATTCGCCTGATTTTAAATTGAAACTGATAAAAATGCCGGCATAATCATGGAAACCAGTATTATTACAGCAAACGGTTTTTAGAGCGCCAAAACTAAGCGGCGCAAAGCAAAATCCAAAAATTCAAGAAAATCGTTCACTCAAATATTGATCTGCTATGAACTTTCACAGAGCAATAGCAAAAAAATGAAATGAAAGCGCATTCCCTCTGCTCTGCTCTACTCTGCTCTGTCATTTGCAAGAGCAATAGCAGTAGCAAAAGCAAACAAAATTCTGTTGTGCTCTCTGTAGTTATAGCAATTGCAGAAAGAACAAGATTGATTGGCTTTGCTACAGCTCTGTTAAAGTATGTACCAGTAGCAATAGAAAAACGTAAGACTACAAGAGAGCGTATCATTAAATAATAATAATAATAATTTTTTGGTTATATCACTAAGCATACAATACAATATTGTCTACTTAGTGGTTATACTCCATTACCATTTAAAATGGCAGAAAAGCTTATCATCTTGTTTTGGTATATCGGGACAAATCAGAAATTTATTTGAGATTTTATGAACTGTAGGACAATAGGGTAAAAAGTTGCTGTAGTTGGCTTACTTATACGATATCTGGTAATGAGAGCGCTCGTTTAGCTCAGAGACTGTTATTGTTGGCAAGACATCAGCGATATTTATCTACATACAACAAGGTGATAATTGACGATTGACTCATCAATGTGCTTAAAAATTATGAACTTGAAGGTTTCAACATGGCATGCGAAATTTCCACCGCATTTGGTGAGGGTACCAGGATGAATGGGAGAAAGTTGAAATCATATTCAACCGGTCTTAGGCATGTTTTTAAAGCACTACAAATAAACTAATTATCTTTTTTAATAAAAAAAAATAGGAGCAATACCTGTTGTATGAACTGGTTTCGTTTATCAACGTATCTTTAACCAGTGCAAATGGAAAATGGAGTTCAGAGTTCCTATTGTACAAAAAAAAAAATAAAGCAGGTGGCATATTTGAATTTACACAAGTGCATAGTAAAATTTATGGTAAAAACAATTGTCTCGACCCAAAACCCCTTAATACTAGCATGTTTATGTGTGTCCGTAATTAATAAAGGGAATGAGAACGCTTTAATACAATTATTAACACGGACAGTGTCCATATGCGTGATTGTACTTAGATTTGGGCCGTGGTCCGATGGGTCAGGTGCACCTGGACCTCTACCAGTGTACGTACCTGTAACTGCCACAGGCGGAAAGCAGAGAGTGGCTATTGGCCGGCCGTGGTAAGTAGAAATTTGCGTCAATAGGATTGTTAAAGAGGCTTAAGTTAAATGGAAAACTTCCGAATCAATGAACCGCAAATTGCATGCGAAATGCCAAAACGAAAATGTCGCCCACCGACTGCTTCAGCGACCAGAGCTATGTCTGTCCGTCCACATGTATGAACTTATACATACATTCACAAACGTGAACACACATCGATACATATGCTTAAGGAAGTGCATTAAAATCGAAACCGTTCCCGGCATCATTTCCAAACCTAAAGAGCAACGCATATTTTTCTAATTAAGCGCAAACAAACTATTTTGCTTATACATATGTTATTCATATATTTGCTCAGGTGCGTAGCCGGTTTTGCTGTTTTGCGAATAAAGGACCATAGCCGATTGACCATTTACATATGTACATATGAATTTATATTTAATTTAACGCTTGTGGTATGCAAGATTTCTTGCCTATCACAGATGTCTTCCCATTTTGTTATCAGTGGAGGGAGTGAATGCATGGACCCCAGGACCGACATGAGATGCGCCGCTGTGAATAAGTACGAGTGCTTGATTATATCAATTTTGTTGCTCGGCTTACTGCCAACTCGCAGAAGAAGACAAGGAAGAAATGACATACGAGGACCGAGCATACTCGACTAGACATAAAACACGTCCACCGTTTATAAAATAAAAAGTTCGTCTGTCTCTGCTTAAAGCGTTCACTACTTAATACGTACACTAAAGCTTATTTACTTATACATCCTTTCGTCTATCTCTGTTGCGATGAACTGACATTTTTGAGCATTCCCTAATTATACTTATACTTATAATAATACAGTGAGCAATTACGTCTTTATACAGTGAGCATTTAAAGCGCTCATTAGTTATAGGTTATAGGGTATATTGCAAATGGGCACTCTAACTGCTTGTTTTCCCTGACGAGTATTTCACTCGTCCTTAATAGCAATTTCATTTCCTTCAACAAGTCATAAAACATACACATGTGCGTGCGTGCGTGCGTGCGTGCCCGTGTGTGTGTATGTTTGTGTGTGTGTGAATGTGTGTGTGTGTGTGAGTGTGTGATAAACGGAATGGGGCGATGATGACAGTGAATTCAATTTCGCGTATTTTCTTAACTTAATCCTTTTTGGCAAGCCATCAACATTGTGGGTGCGCATATTGATGCGAGTGCGTATTTTATTTATTTAAGAACATTTAATATACTGTAAGCGAGTATTAGTAGAGTGCATAAGTACATAAGTGACTTCATCCCTTAGACATTTAGAAGAGAAACGATTCCCGTTTGCCTGTCGCATTTAAAAGTGCTGTTTGTAAAAATTATCTTTTATCGAAATATATATTTTTTCTTGTCTTAAGCCAAAGATAATAAGAATAAATAGGCATTTTAAGTGCATTGACGACTAAAGGCGACTCATGAGGCAGCAGACAAAGAATACATATCACAAACTAAATTTCGTTTTTGTCAGACGTCATTTCAAGTGCACGGCGCGGATAAGTAACTTAAAGGCAAGCAAGACGGAAGATGAAAGATGGAATATGGAAGATGCTTTCACTATATGTATGTGATGGTAGGTAGGATAACAGTGGTGCACAAACACTATCATTTGGTGTAAATGAGTTTGAAATTTTGGGCAGTCGCAAATGAAAAAAATCGACTTAAATCGTAGTAAATAGGCCTAAAATGAATCGCGTAAAAACTACAAAATTTTTCTATATTTAGAAATAGTATCTGAATATTAGAAAAAAATGTCTATAATTTTGAAATGCTTGCCCTAATTCGACAATCCCAAAAATATGGTGGCTTTCTCTATTTTATAGAAAACCATTTCTAAAAAGTGGAAATGCAAACCATAAAACTCCAGAGCATTCTTTCTAAAATTCAGTAACAAGTAATGGAATTTACTGGCTTAGCTGAAGTGTGCATCACAAGCCGAGTAGCTCAACTGGCAAACCAAGAAACCCCGTGATTCTTAAAATTAAATAATTTAATTTTTTTTTTTAAATATATAAAATGTTTTTGTATATGTGAAGTCTAAAAATATAAATATTTAATAATAATATAATAAAAAAACATATCGAAAACAGCAAAAACAACAATGTTGAAATATAAACCCTGGTTTTTAGAAAGCCACAACCATAATTTGCAGAAATATGGCGATTTACTAAAATTTAGAGTGATTTTTTATGAGTGTAGAAGCCTATATATTGGCAAACAACTTCAATGAGTGAAGATAGTTTCGTGAGAAACATTTGTCGCGTTTTCGCCTCTGACCCACTGTTGTTGTCTGCCTATAAGCCACACAAACATGCTGTGTGCTTGTGTATTTGTGTATTTGTTTATTATCCTGGGTAATACATGCAAAGATGCTGCAAAGTAGCTTAATACTTTATGCACGCAATGAAAAGACTTTTTATGATCACATTATACTTGTAGATACTTATATTTTTGTAGATATTTTGCTCGTCTATTCGATACAAGGACATGCACATATGTATGCATATATGCATGTATATTTATATATATATATATATACATATAGTATGACAAGTGCATGGTGGATTTGGTGCCAGTTTTTGAGACTCGCAGCCCTATCGCTTTTACACAAGGGTGCATGTTAAATGTGCGACACCATGTCGTATGAATGATAGCTAGTGCGCATAAACTATGCAGTAAATAAGTTTATTATCGCTCTCTGTAGTCGCTTGTAGTCCCTCAATGCTGGTCGTGTGGCGTGTGCTGTGTGGTGTGTTGTTTGCGTTGTGTGTTGTCATAACGCCACCAAAAACTTTACAATTTATCTCTGCTTTGTTTTTGCGAGTTCGACCACAGCATTCACTCTCTACACTCAGATAAAAAAATCGCCCTAAATTTTAGTAAATCGTCTATAATTTTGGCTCCAATGGCTGGTCACTATTATATTAGTCAGAAGCTTCCAAAATTTATAGTTGTGGCTTTTCAAATATACAAACATTTTAGAAAGTATATATATAGATAATAGTATTAATTTAACTTCATTTGGCTCCGTAAAAAATAGGAAAAATCTAAATATTTTTGGGACTGTTGATTTAGGGCAAACTTTTCTAAATTATAGACATCGATTTTTTTTTCTAAATGTTTGGAAATTATTTCTACGAACAAGAAGAACTAGTATATTTTGTAGTACCAATTTCATTTCAGATTTACATAAATGCATTTTTTTGAGTGTATTTGTCAGCTTTGATGTAGCTGTAATATTATCAAGGTTATATTTGTCTTATTTTCAAAGTTTGTCACTTTGGTATGGGGACTGTTGTTCTTGTGATTGGCGCTAGTTGCGCCCAATCAAGATTATTTAGCAATACAAAAAAGAGAAAAAAATTAAATTTAATTAGTTAAGTGTGTAAGTTGTGTATATAACATGTGTTCTTTTAAAGTAATTTCCGACTATTTCACATACATATGTCCATATTTATGTAGGTGCAGGGTAACTCAAACTGTGTGCTGAATCGAACAGATGGGCATGATATATTATTTGTAACTTTTAAATTGAATAGATTTTTGCGCAGCACAATTTGTAAAATGGTCGCAGAAACATAAAAAGTGCACAAGGCATTTGGTTTTTCGTTTGCTTTCGCCTTTTTATACTTTTGTAATTATTTTGTTGCTGCTCCTAATTAATACAAATGGTTTGATACACAATAAAGATTTTTCAACTTGGCTCGTTACTGGCCTGGACGCTGGCCTGGCTTGGGGGACTGGCTTGTTGTTAGTGTCCTTGTTGTACTCACTGAGCAAAAAAAGTTTTCCCATTTTGAAAAGTTTCTGTTTTTTGTGGCGTTTCTGGTGCAGTTGCACTCATACACTCATACTAATACACACACGCACACGCACATATATACACACTCTAATATCACCGCCCCATTGCCGTTATCTCTTTTGTTTTTGCGCATTGCTATTCACTTCGCCTTTGCCTTTGCCTTTTACTTCTCGACGTCGCCGTCGACGTCGTCAACGTTGCCGTCTTCATCAACGTGCATTGTTTTTGTGTAATTTTGCAATAAACAGCAAAACAATTTAAAAAACGAGCTGGCAACGTCGACAAAGCAAAGGATGTAACGTTTTGCCAAGTGGACCGACACCGACTAGCCTCAACCCAAGCCTCTTTCCAAGGCTCCCAAGCGACCAAATGCTCACAATAGTGGGCAATGTAAAAATGAAACTCAAACAGAGCAAGAAAAGTGCTTAATGGAGGCGGTTGGCTACGACTATGAGATACCCCACACGCAGCAGTTCAATCGACTATACATAGTGCACACAACAATCTTGTCCTATATTATCTCTATGCGTTGTCCGTTAGATAGAGTTGTGCACATATACCATAATATACCGCATTCACCGAACGATTTGCGTATAGGGTATGTATGTGCATATATGCATGTTCATAGAAGTTACGCTCTCGAATGCAGCGTTTTGTGGCTGGTCCTTGAGATTTTTAAGTGCGAACGACCCACTGTCCGTCCACCAATTTATATGGCAAACTTTTTTGCTGTAGAAATACTTTTGGTTAAGTTTGTTTGTTTACTGTAAAAGAAAATGTTATGCCTCCATTTGATATGTGGCCTTACCCCGTGGCTCGTTTTGGAAGCTGGAAGCAGAGCTGGATGCAAGGCTCTTTGCATCTGGCGCAGTTAATTTGTTATTGTTAGCAATAGCTGGCAACTTTGTTTTGCTCTTGGTTTTGCTCCTGTTAATGCTATTGGTATTCGCATTGGCCACAGTTAATTGAAATATATTTATTAAGTTTGCCTTCAATTTGCATACTGCTTTATATTTAAATATGTTTGCATTCACGAACGTTAATTATTGAACAAGTATATAAGGAAATTCATGTGTGTGGGTGTATCTGAAAATCTGTTTGTGCTTTGGGCTTTGGTTTTGCTTAAGCAGTTACTCCATTCGTGGTGGGGTAGTTAGAGCCAGAAAGTTACGTAATTACCACAGAAACTCTGATGAAATGAAGTTGCAAAAGTTGCGCCACAGTTCGGAGTGGAGCATCAGCTAAGCAGCAAGCAGCAAGCAGTAAGCTGTAAGCAGTAAGCTGGCTTAATGACCACTCATTACTGTTAATTGATTTCAATTAAATCACGCCCGAAAACAGCAGCTTAGACGGTATATAAAGGCAAATGCGACTCTGATGTAACCACAACAACTTAAACAACAATTACAAAAATAATCAGGAAACAACAGCAACATCAACAACAACAACAGTGGATGTCCAATGCCCTACGACGATAACGAGCAGTCCAGCAGGAACAAGGCACAAGAGGAAATGTCCGAAAGTAAAACAAGCAAGACCCATAAGAAACATCAACACAGTGGCTGGATAAAAAAGTGGGGGTGTGTATGTGGGGGGAGTGGAGTGTTAGAGTGTAAGAAAAATATGGAGCTGAGCAGACTTAAGTGTCTGCTTTGGCACATGGAGCACCATGACACGCACCAACAAACGACCATGCACACAGGCGCACGCCCACAGGTCCACGTCCACACCACGCCCACGCCACGCCCATCGATATAATAAATTAAAGCATCTTTACACAATTTCAACTGCTTAACTTAATAAATATGCCGGCCTAAGGAATCCCTGGTTTCCAAGTTCCAGATCCAGATCCAAATCAAGCTTTCGCTCCAGCTTCTGGTCCTCGTTCTCGTACGGCTCCTACACTCATAAAAATGCACTCTCAATTTTAGTAAATAGCCATACTTTTGGTGTTTCTAAAGACAACGGTTTGCATTTTTAAATTTTAAGGTGGATTATCTATAATTTAGAAAATTTATGTAAAATTTCCAGAATGTTTGTTGTTTTTTATGTGTGTACATTTTTTGTTACTTATATTATTATTAAGCAATTGTTTTTTAAGATTTTCCATAGACAAACATTTTACATAGTTTATTAAAAATCATATGCTTAACTTGAAAGAATTTACGTTTTCAATATAAAAGCCGAGCCAGTAAATTTCATTATGTCTTTCTGAATTTTAGAAAGGTTTTTTTCCAAAAATTTGGTTTTGATTTTCTACTTTTTAATCGCCATATTTATAGATTTGTCGATTTAGGGCCTTTCAAAAATGTAGAATGTTTTCTTAATATTTAGGAATTCTTTCAAAATACATTAAAACTTTATATTTTGTAGGGCGACTTACTAAAATTTGAGAAATATTTTTTCTAAGTGTAGTCCAGCTCCAGCTTCAGCTCTCAAGCAGTCAAGCACCGACTATTCACTGCCACTCGACTGCTGTTGCGGCAAAGATTTTGGGATAAAGTTAATTACGGCTCATTGGCTATTCGAGGGTGTGATGGGAAAGGGGGCGGGTCGGCAATCTAGATGTGGATGTCGTCGCCGCGTCGGCCGAGTTTGCAATTTGCATCTTCATCTCTTTCTATGAAGCACTATCCTCTAAGGCAATTAACAATAAAACAACACTTTTCTAATTGGATGAAACGTTTTGCAAGTTTTGCATCCGATATGCTTCGCTTAAATTGCTCGTCGTTTGAATTAAAACCAGTACTTCTTAATGCCCTGCTCAAAACCACTCTACCAGAATAGAGGGGCTAAACACTGTCCGTCACTTGGAGACAGTATGGAGAACATTACAAAATATGACGAAGACCGCCACTGCACTCAGAAAAAATAAAACCTATATTTAAGTAAATCGGACTTCAATATATATAAAGTTTTATTTTATATACTTTATATTAAAGTTTTTCTTGTTTTTAGAAATAATTTCTAAATATACGAAAAACAATTTTTAAAATTTTTAAAGGCTTGTTCTAAATCGACAATTACACAAATATGGATATTAAAAGGTAGAAATGCATACCGAACAACTCAAAATTGTTTTAAAAAAATTAACACCCTGGAAGTTAAGCATATTTTGCTTTCTAAATTTTAGAATAAAAAAACACTTCGAAATTTTGAGACCTGGTTTTTAGAATGCCAAAACCATAAATTTTAAACATTTCCTTTCTGAATAATATGGTGACTAACTCTTAGCACCAAAAGTATGATGGTTTACTAAAATTGAAGTAGATTTTTTCTGATTGTAGTTAGCAATTAGGCGTATCACAAACTAAACAATTAACTGGGAAAACTGAAGTGTGTGAGACTTAATAAAGTGGAATGCTGTGCGCTATCATATAACAGCTTGCGATTAGTGGCCATGTGTTTGTAATGGGTAGATGCTTAAGTTGAGCTTTAAAGTTAAAATTCTATCATCAATATATATAATATATATGTAGCGGTTCCTAGAGGCATCCTGGCAGGATCATTTTGTAAAAATGTAAAGACAAATTCTTTGGAATTTTTAGCTTGTGGAGCAGTGTGCAGTTTTCATATTCAATAGCTGGCTTTTTGCGACAACAAGAACAACAATAACAAATTAATACAAATAGTCTGCAGTGGTCTTGGCCATAGATTACACTTTTGTAGACAGTTTTGCACTTGCCGGCTGGTGGTTGTGGTCGTCCTGCCCATGCACATCGCCTCCATTGTCCTGCTGCCAGAGCTTAGGGTTATTATTATTTTTTTTTTTTCGAACAGCTTCTCAATATCTTATCCACACCACTTTACTTGGCTATGTTATCTTGCTATCATCGCAGTCTTAGCGCCACTTGGCCGGCCAGCCAGTTCATAGCTGGCTAATACGCTTTAAGGCTTCCCATACAAATATATATTCAGATACATACAAAGATAGGTATGTGTGTTTGTATATAAATTATTTATTGGAATTTTTGGCTTTTGAATGGAACCAACAGATGCTTGCAACTTGCGACCCATTTGCGGAACACATTGAAAACGAAAAGTGAAAAAGTTTTAATAGAATTTCTTTCTTAATATTTTTTTGGATTGTTGTTGACAGTGTAACTATTTGTATTTGTCACATACATTTTCTATGAAGTTAATGTCTTTTTAATTGCCGTGACTAGTACAGGTAAATTTCAGTAGATATTCAGCTCATGGGCATGCAACATATTGTAGCTTACAAAGTAAAGTTAATTATCTGTCAAACACGCATGCTCATATACTTTATTTATCACCGATTGACTTCATCTTCTTCGAGATGCTGATTACGCCAATCATATCGATTGATATCGTTAGCAAAATGACAATTTATGTACAGAGTTATTTGTTATGTTACAGACGTTATGACTATGGACACTAGTTGCCTGCAACAATATGTAGAACATATAAATATAAAAATCATGCAGCTTCCTTAATATATAGCACCTGTGCGTGTTTGCTTCAATTACACAATTACGAAAGTATTCGTCAACATTGAATAAAGTAAACTTCCAATTAACACCACTACTAAATACAAAAGCAGAGCCTATCCTATAAAACTTTAGTGCACTAAATGTAAACATAAGTATTTGGTTTTTGTGTTGTAACTTCTTGTTTAACTGCCTCGAATTTATTTGTATGTATGTGTGTGTGTGCGCCGATTTGAATTATCGAAGTTGATGGTGTGTGTGTGTGTGCGTTTGATTCGGTGTATGCTATACAAATGGTAAGCCAAAATATGGCGTTATAATAATTTTCATAGCAAAATGTACACATGCATAATTAATTAGTATCAAAAATTTAATACTCACACTTTGTATCTGCTTAAATATTTACACTTCGTGCCAAATTTGTATGCAAATCGCTTTGCTACAGACTGACAATAACACACACAAACACACACACACATTCACACGCACAATGTCTTGCAATTAAAAAATGAAACAGTTAGCGTCATTTGAATAGGGCCACATCACACAAAATGAGTGTACATTAAATTACTTGCTAATCGCAAACACACGCTAATAGAAAAATCATGAGGGAGAGTGATAGAGAATATAGTACAGGAGAGAGCGAGAAAGTCAAAATGAATGAGTAACTGGTCTTAGGGAGAGAGAATAGAGACAGAGACAGAGAAAGCGAGAGCCATTACCTGTTTTTATACTGTTTGAGCATAATTATGTACATATGTATAGTAAAACAATGTACGTATATGCAGTGATATAAAATAAAAAATACCCATCTGTTGCTATTCGCACGACCAGCACTGTGCGGGCCACAGTGTATAGCAAACAGAATCGAAATCGGGTGGCTGTCGCCGCTAGCGGTGGCCAGCGTCGGGGCCGCTGCCCCTGCTGGCTCCGTCTGTTTCATTGGGTTGCCCCGCCGTCTGCACCCCTGAACCCCTTGTCGAATAGCGGGAGCAAGTTGTTGTAGTTGCCTGGCCGGTCACTAACTAGTTGGTTGGTTTGGTTGTAGGATGGGTTGCTGGGTGGGTTGTTTGGTGGGTTCCTGTTGCTATTGCTGATGGCGTTGATTGTTGTTTTTCTTTTTTTTTTTGGTTGAAAACCCTTTTTAGTGTTTGCATTTAACGAACAACGCCGCATCGAGGCAACGGCAACAATAAGGGCAATAACAAGCGTGCTTGCCGCACATTCCGCGCCAAGGCCAGTAATGGTCTGGGCCCGAGGCTGATGTTAGTGATGTGTCAGGGAGCTGGTGTTGGAGATGGTGATGGTGGTAGTGATGATGCTGGAGCTGAAGTTGGAGCTGGAGTTGTGGGTGGAGGGTGTGGCTAATAAAAGGCTCGTTACAATGAAAACAAATCAAATCGACGCCGAAGCCATCCATCAAGTCAAACCAAACTCGAGTTCAAATGAAAAGCTGTGCTAACGAATACCAGCAACAAACAGGAAGTAGTTTGAATTTCCGGTGTCACTCAGACCCACGCAATAGCTGAGCGCCAGTTCCATCCGCAATAGCACAGAACACAGAGCACATAGCACTGAGCACAGAGGCGGCAGCAACCACGTTCAAATTTTCAAATTGATTACGGGACATGTTGCGGGTTGAATCGGTGGGTGGATGGATGGTGAATAAGGTGCCGCATCCCGCCCGGAGTCAACTCAGCTTTACTTTGAAATGCCATTAAAATGTATTTACAAACGCAAATTGATAGCGATTTTGGGCCTGGGCCTGGGCCCGACGCGATCTATGTGTTGAAGTTGAAGCTTAGCCGGCGATTTGGCCAGGATGTGTGTTGTGCAGCGACGGAAGGACGAGACGAGAGTTTGCCATCCTTTTGACCGTTTGCCCCTTACTTATACGAATCAACAAAACTGCAAGTTCCACTGTGTGTGTGTGATGAATGCAATTTACATATCGGAAATGCGTTTTTAGCTTAGTCAGGGCTTTCGTCAAGCACTTGTGCGCCTTGGTACTCATGTTGTCCTAGTTTTGATCATTGTATCTCCATTGCTCGAATGAATTTGAATTGGAGCGAACGTACTGCGGTACACTCAGAAAAAAAATCGTCATTAATTTTAGTAAATCGCCATATTTTTGGCGCCAATGGATAAGCTACCACATTATTTAGAAAGAACATTGCTAAAAGTTATGGTTCTGAAAACAATGGCTTGCATTTCCAAATTTCAGGGTGGACTTATCCAAAATTAAGAACAAATTATATATATCAAGGTGTTAGTCTTTATGTATGTACCCTAGTAGAACTCTTATATTTTGTGTGTTGTTGCTTATATTATTATTAACATACATTTATATTTTTAGATTTTAATTAAGCAAACATTTTAAATATTTTATAAATTCATATATTTTAATTTTTAAGGGTTTACGATTTTACAGGGAATTAAACAGCGCGACCCTTGGCTCGCAAGTTGAGTGACTTTCCGCTGAGCTACAAGGTCTCTAGGCAGAAACAGCAAAACTCTAATACAAAAGACGAGCCAGTAAATGTCATTATTTATTTCTTTATTTAGCATGTATTTTTATTATAGTATTTCCTTAATAGAAAATTTAGGAATTTTGATTTGTAAAAACGAGAAAAACTTTCAAATTTTCAAGGCAATTTTCATTTTAGGGCGATTTTTTCCTGAGTGTGCGTAACATGCTCTTTAGGTGATTGATTAAACCCATGTATTTATCACCTCAATGTGGCAAGCGGAAACTAGCTAAGTTGTTGCTACTGCTTAGTGGCAGGCAATTTGGCTTAGTACAACACCGGGTTGACTTGTGACATTTGTTGTTTATATTGCCTTAGTAATTTGTGTCCCAATATACAAACCACAGTGCCAATTGGCAATTATTGTTTTATTAAGGCTGTTGCGGTTTGTGAAAATAAATCCCAAGGTGTGTGGTAAGGCCTGAGCAACCTCGACCCATTTGGACCATGAAATGGTGAAACTGGTTACCTTGATGGGTTGTATTCATTATATGTAAAGTGGCCAATTAATTCAATTGGCTATGTAATTTTCGATTGAATCAATTGAAGCGGCAGTTCTCTCTGCATTTGATTTTTATTGGCAACAGGGCGTGCAGCAAACATCAATTTGGCCAACATCAACCAACGACAATAAAGTTAAACTGCAATTATTTTCAAATGAACTTCATTTAAAATGCAATTTGAGGTATGTGCCTAATATATGCAAACAATTTACTGTGCTTAGGGCACAAAAAAGGGCAAGACAACAAGGTAGCTCACTTGGAGCGGCTAAACTGTACACTCAGAAAACATATTGTACTAAAATTCAAATCGCTCTGAAAACTAGAAAGTTTTTCTAGTTTTCAAAATTACATTGCCCAAAATCGATAATTCCAAAAATTATGGTGCTGCTCCCATTATAATAATATAGAAAGTATTTCTGCAAAGTAGAAATGCAAACCCTCATTTTTAGAAATTTTGTGAAATTTTTAAATACCTATGCTTATTAATTTATTTTTATAAATATGAACAAGATAGAAGCTTGTTAAAATTATTTATAGACAAATATGAATATAAATGTACTTAGTGAATAAAAAAAAACGGTAAAAGTATGACAAATTTCTACAATTCAGGGTTTTTTTTTTTTTGTGTAGACGGTAACAACAACGGCAATGATAAATCAATATGCAAAAGGAACACTGAAGAGCGAACTTGGCAAACAAGAAGCGTGGCAAAATGATAAACTGTCTTGAATGACGCTGGCACACACACATATTGTACAGACAAACAAATCACATACGGCTGTGAGTGTACGTGTGATTTTGATGAATGCATGCATGTGTGTATGTATGTCCTAGTGTGTGCACACAGTGGCCCGCCCACATAAAAGTGAGCAATAAACATACGCGATTAAATTCATTATGAACACTTGAACAGCAGACAATACGAATATGAAATGACAAACTGATTGTGTGTGTCTGTCTCTGTGGCTGGATGTGTGTATCTGTGTGCATGTGATTGGTTGGGTAGCTGTCCCTTTAGAGTCCTACGTGAAAATAACATGGTTCTCTCTCTATGAGTGTGTGTGTGTGCGTGACTTGTGTGACGACAAAATGAAGTAAAAGGTTTCTCTTCTTGTTATTGTTGCCTTTTCTAATTGTATTTGTGATTGCATGTGTGTGTGCGTCTACGTATGTGGTTACTAATTGGATTTCAGATATTCAATCAACATGTTTCCGCAGTGATTTTCACAGCATTTGCGGATGACTATAACTCGAGCTAAACCAGCACCCGTCCCACTTTGTGTTGCAACAACAAAGCAGTCGATCTTTGTACCGGATGAGCATGTCATCCACATCAATTGAATTGCCAGAGGAATGTTGTTTCATTTCACGCATTATTGCCATCTCAGATCTTCAGCTGGCTGGCAAAAATTCCACGAGAATACTACACTCAAAAAAAAAAAACTACATTTTAGTAAATTGCACTAGAAAATATAAAATTGTTCTTCTTTTTAGAAATAATTTCTAGATTTTTTTTCTACTTTTTAAAAATAGCCTGTCCTTAAGAAAAACATTTCTTACGAGTAGAAATGCAAATACTAATTTTTAGAACAATTTCTTTCTAAAATGCAGAAGCAAGTAATGAAATATACTGGATCGGCTTTCATATTATATTTTAGCTGTCGCCTGCCTTAGAGACCGCTCAGTGGGAAGTCACTGTTCTGGCGAACGAAAAAATTATGTTATATGAATTTATATGTTATGTTAAATGTTTGTATATGTGAAATCTTATATTATTAATACAAGTACCGAAAAACATACATACAACATAACACCCTGGAAATAATACAGCCTTTTTCAAAATTATATATTTATTATTTTGTTATATAATTATATATATGTAGAAAACGTTGCAGTCGGGCGTAATCGACTGTGAAATACTTAATGCTAGCTGATAATAGGTAGCAAAGAGCACGGTGGGTGTAGCCAAGAAATTTTGTCCAAGTTTGCCTTTCAAATTGCGGTAGATATTAGCAAGTTACCTTACTTCGAAGCTTGGTAACTGTAGCTCTTAAATTTTGAGAAATATGGGATTTTGCAAATATTGGGGGCGGGAGTGGGCGAGGCTGAAAAAAAATTGTGGACAAGGTTCCTAACAATCTTCCTTCTGTGGTAACTGCGGCCTTTAAACTGCTGGAGATTTGGTCTTCTGGGAGTTATGGAGGTGGGAGTGGACGTGGCCAAAAAAAATTTGGAATACAATCTCTTAAATTGCGGGAGATATAGGCTTTTATCGTTTTTGGGGGCGGGAGTGGGCATGGTCCAAAATTGTTCCGGATTTTTTAAGAGTGTTGCTAGCAATATACCCTTCAAATTTTGTGACGCTAGCTTTCAAATTGTGTGAGATGTGGTCTTATCGATTTACACTAACAGGGGTAACGGGTTAGGAAGTCTTAGTGGGCAGTCTCTCTATCGATCTCTTATGAGAGTTAGCTTACAAATTGTGGATATGCGCATTTAAAATTTCTAGGGCTGAGGCTCCTGGGGCGGCGGATGTAGGCGTTGTTCAAAAATGTATAAGCAGATCATTGGAGAAGGTTACCTTCTAGGTCTGGTAAGTCTTTCTTTAAAGTTGTGGGAGATATTCGGGTTTATCGATTTACACTTTCTGAAATATTGGAATTGGCCATAAATGTCATCGGTCCTCAAAGGCGGCTAGCAGTAATATACCCACCAAATTTGACGGCTCTAACTCGAAAACTGCGGAAGATATAGCCACTTAAAATTTGTAGGGTCGGGGGGCCTGAGCGATGGTTGCCGTGGCATATTCCGATATTTGAAGGCCATCGCCAAAAGTCTACAAACCAAATTTGCGGACTGTAGCCTTAAAATTGTGGGAGATATGTGGCTTTATCGATTTGCGAATATCGATTTCCTAGCCACCTAGTGGACTTAGCACTCCAATTTTTACACTTTGTCTGACGCGGGCACAGACTAGTATGTGTTCCAAGTTTCAAGTCTCTATCTCTAATGTTGTCGATAAAAGTTGCGTTCATACAGACGGACAGACAGACTGCACAGCATTGCACAAAACCAATTTACTATGATACCATCGGTATCAAAGTATAATTAGAAATGCGTTATTAGAAGGCCACAAAAACATATTTTGGAATTTTTATTTTCTGAATAATATGGCGACCAATCCTTGGCTCCAAAATTATGGCGACTTACTAAAATTCTGGGCGACTTTTTTCTGAGTGCAGTTTTATAATTGTTATAATTTATAAAAAATAGACTTTAATTTAAGTTTACAAATTGCAGCTTAGCCGATTATTTACTATTTTCAAAACCCACACAGATGTATCACCTAACATATTTATTACGCCAGATAATTGTGCGCTTCGTTCTTCATGTGATAATTGCTGTCAGAGACAGGAAACAGTGCGTTATGTGCCAACAAGCCCAAAAACCAGAAACCACCGTTGACCAAAATAAGTGTGCGCCTATCACAGCATTTGTGTGTGGGTGTATTTGTGTGTGTGTTGATATGTTGATGTGTTGGTGTAAGTGTAAGTGAGCGTAATGCTCACCGCATTTTGGATTTGCAGCGCCGACTTCTGGGGCTTGGTTTCACTCAATTTTGGCATGTCAAATGCAGAATGCCGCACTTGTTGCACAATATAGCAATAAAGCATAAATTTTATAAATAGTACAGTCGCATAGTCGCTAATATTGAAAAAGTGATCAGTGGCAGTAGGCAGACCAACGAATGGGAGAGTGGCAAGTGGCAAGTTGCCACATTAGATTCAATCCACTTGCGATAGTGATGCACATCGGTGTAGATGCCAGCCGAATCTGGCACACCACATCCGAATCCATAAGAAACAATGCCAGCTAGTTTACCATCGCAAATAAGGGGGCCACCCGAATCACCCTGGCAGCTGTCCGCTTGGTAATCGTTTGCGTTCGAAGCGCAAATCATGCCTTTAGTGAATCCGTGTAGTTTGGAGCAGAAGGCATTTGTGTTAATCGCCAGATCTGCGTTGACCGCCTCGTCGGGAATCGGGCCGTACTGGAAACCCAGATCCAAATAAGAATCAGTGTACACAAGAGAAACGTGTCTATTTGTGTACACACATATATACACACTCAGAAGAAATCGTCCTACATTTTAATAAATCGCTCTAAGACGAATATAATTTCTAAATAGCAGGAACAAATTTCCAAAATTTAAAAAAAACTTTGACTATATTGCCCATTCCAAAAATATGCCAATTTTTTTTATTTATATTTTTTAGCAATATTTTCTAGTGTTAAAGAAAAACTTTTTTAAAAAGTAAAAATACAGTCACTCAATTTTCGGGATCGAAATTCCGTAATATCGTAAGTTCAAGTTAAGTATTAGAATTTTTATAGACTGTTTGTAAATGTGAAAACTTAAAGCACTAATATTGGTTCATAATATGAGTAACAAGAAAGCAAATGTAAAAACTCTTCAATGTACATACATAAATAAAACATTCTGGAAATTCGACACACTTTTTCTAAATTTTAGAAAAATCGACCCTGAAATTGAGGAAATGAAAACCCTATTTTTTAAAAAGCAGCAACCATAAATTTTAGAAACGTACTTTCTGAATAAAATGGGGACTCATCCATTAGCGGAAAAAGTATGGCGATTTACTAAAATTCAGGGTTTTTTTTTCTGAGTTTTGGATATGTGCTTACATTTACCTGAATAACTGTACCCCATCCGACGACTGTACATTGCGTTCCAGGCTGAGGATCCCGATCAGTCAAGGGTATGATAGCAATGAACGTTTCATCTGTTTGCACCCCATCCGTAAGCTTTACAATGCCAATGTCATTGATGAGACGAGTGCTTGAGTATTTTGAATGTGGCCTGACTTTCTCCACCTTCATTTCCTGGGTGCTTTCCGTCTGCAGCAGACGACGCGGCGCACCTGCAACGACCTTCAACTTTCTTGCTTGAATCTTGCTCCGCCTGCCAAATCCCTCCAGGTTATATATAAAAATATATTCACTGTGCACCAATAGGAATAACTTTGACACACATACCCAATAAATAGACAATGGGCCGCCGTGAGAACCAGCTTTGCAGATATTAGACTGCCACCGCAAAAATGATTGTCGCCAAAGAATTTACGTGGCCTGCTTGTGCGCAATGAAACAACAAACTTTACCAGCTCGTTCTTCTCGGGACGATAGCCGCCGGTTACTAGAAAATGAAACGACCCATCGAAATCGTCATGCCTGTTATAGTTCGGCTCTTCACTCCATGGGGCCTGACTTGTCCTCAGTGAAAGCTGCTTCCGAATACCAGAATCAGAACCCTTCAGTTCTAATCCTTGACCGATTGTCAAAGCTTTCCTGGACATTAATTCCATATGGTTTGCGCTACAGTTCCATGTGTGGCCAGAGTCTGAGACAGACCTCTCTATGTATAATTCTAAAGCTAACAGAATATGTACAATAAATTTTGCAACACACATTTTGTTGTATTAATAAATATTTTGTAATTCACATGTGAATGACGGAAAACTTCTACAGTATATTTTTGGGAAATTTAAATTGGAAAAAATTTACGCACTTCGAAAAATTCTTCAAATCGACTATCACTAAATGCATTTATGTGTGGGGGTGTCAGGGTTTTTTAGGCCTGCCTTCCTGGCTTCTGAACTGTCAGGGAAAACAGGCAGCGGAAATATTTACCATATAACTTTCACAGCGATCCGATAGGCAAATGAAAAAGTCGTGGTCATAAATAACGTGCACCTGAACCAGTATAGTATAAGTGACAACAAAAACTTGCAGCTAGCGGCCCAAGCATTTGTTGCCGGAGTGTGTGTATACACACACACACATACATATGAATACACTTTCATGAAATCTGGTGATGCCAAAATCACAGTTGGTCATTTTGTCACTGTGACTGTTCTTCCGCTTATGCAAACCACCAATTTGTCAGTTCAGACAAACTGTTATATTTATACATATAATATGTGCACAACAGTTTAGATTTTAAAATATTCAGATTCGAATGGCACATGTCAACATTATGAAACTACCAAATTTCGAAAAAGGCCAAGGCCTTAACTAAAAGTAAATAAAGTGAACATGGTTTGGCTTTTTAGAAACTTGTGGGTTCGAAACCTTTTATTCTATTTATCTTATCTAAACATAATTATATGATAATACATATCTATTATAAAACATATATAAAGTTGCTCGAAATTGTTTTGCATGCTATATGTGTACACCCATCTCAATGAAATAAAATAAAATAATCACATGTTGTTCACTAACAATTTGCAAGATAATCGTTCGCAAGTCGTGAATTTGTCACTAGGCTTACAGAACCGTTTCTGACATCAAGTACTTTTGTGTGCACAAACAAGTCCATTGTTGTCTGACGGTGGTTCTACTTACTAATTTTTTCGTTGGACCCGCTTCGCTATAAACTCCTGGTACTCTAGCAAAGTATCCTGTATGCATGTGTGCGTGTAAGTACTGACTTATGGGTGTGGATGCCTGCCTGCTGTGGTGTGCGTGTGAGTCGCTGTCGTTATCATTAATTTGCAGCCTGCCTTTCGTAATAATTTACAAAGGATTTCACTTCACTTTCTTCTTCCTAGTTTTTGGCATTTCTTGGCCAACTTTTTAAGTTAAGTTGTCATTAGATCCGCTTACAAAGACAAATTTGTGTATGGCTACTTTTTATAAAAACAAAGTACAAAATTGTCTGCAAGTTGTTTTCTATGAAAACGGCAGAGCTGTTAAAGTTTTCATTCTGTAGAGTCCTGAATACAGATTGCAAATATTAAAGAAAGTGTATAAAAATGGAACAAGCATAGCGCATATGAGATGAATGAAATATATTTTAATTATATTTAAGAAAATTCTCCAAGAACTTATATTACTTACTTATTGTGTATGCTAAAGATGCATATCTAAAAGCCTAAAACAATTAATAATATATACACTTCTGATGCTGTTTATGTATGTATCTTTTGCGAAGGAAAATGGAAAAGCTACTGCGGTCGACCACACTCAAACAACCAAACGACTAACTAAGCACACCTGTAAAATTTCCCGCATATTTGTGTGGCAAAGTATGGCAAGAAGCTTATCATCAGTTGGCAATGGTAAACAATTATAGCACAGCTCCAGTCTGACTGACTGACTGACTACTTGCAGCTGGCTGGCTGAAGATAGCAAGCAGCAGACAGCAGACATATTACTTATCGACAGTAGAAGATGCCAAAACATTGATTACTGTTGCCTTTTGCAGTTTTATCTAAAATGCATTCAATGCCAACAACAAGAAGTTGGTTGACAGACAGTCGAGCTGGCGATGTTGGTTACCAATAACCAACTGCCAACTGCCAATAGCAGCTGTTAACTGCCTGTGGACTTTGCCAGAGACATTGGGTTAGGCCAATGTAGCCATCGTCAAAGTCGGTGTCATTGTTTGCATACATTGATTGAATTTGTTCACGCCATTAAATTTGCAAATTGCTATCAGCAACTTTGCATAAACTGCAGTGCAAAATTTTACAACACACACAACTGCGGACTGGTTGGTCAACCTGCATTGTTAATGCTTATGACTGAACCAGCCGTTGCTTCCCTCCTAGCAGTGTACGGTTTTTAAGCAAGGTGGCAAGGTCCCTTTCTCGTCTGCCTAGTCCAGCTTTGTCCAATTTGCCACCAACAACCCAGCACGGGTCCAGTCGATAAACAAAAGCAAAAGCAGTCGTGAACTTAAGCTGAATGCAGTTGCAGGATATGTAGGTGGTATTCAACACAGGCAACAGTTAAGGACATGGCAGCAGCCTTGTGTACAAGTCATTAACTATTCATACGACATCGGACTCAATGGGGAGATATCTCGGTGAGTAGAAGATGCAGGATGTGATGACACTTTTGATTTCGACTCAACAGGCCAACAGACTCAACAGACTCAAGTGCAGCTCGAGTGCTAATTGCCCACGGCCTACACAAGTCTGACGGATTTGACAAGCACATCCAGGAAATTTATTTAACGACCAGTTGACGCTATCACAAAAGCACAATAAGTTGAGCATAATACCCAGTCGACCTTTGTCAGATTCGTATTTAGCAGGCATAAACACTGCTTAAACGTTCACAGCTTTTTTCCCACCACGCTGCAAATGGGAAAGTGGTGGTGCGAAAAGCGCTTCACAAAAATCTCAGCAAAAATTGAAATTATTTGTCCAGCGGGAGTTTCTGCTTTTCAGTGTAGCTTTTGTTGCTGGCTGGCTGGCTTACTTGTGGATGGGCTGAACTGCCACTGATTGGCTAAAGGGCAACAGTTTTTCTCACCAAGTTGAACGAGCAACAAAATCGCGAAAAATGTATATTAATACGCAGTATGTAGGCAAGTTCATTGTTTTGTGTTATTGAACTGTTACTACCCGTAATGGCAAGGAGTGAGGCGGCTAGCACACAGCGCCAAAATATATTTATATTATACACTCGGCACTCGGTTACTTTATTATTGCCCGTTTTGTGAAATTTATGATAAAAGTTATGCCGACATTTAAATGGATACGAGCATATTTGTGGCGAAATTTCAGTTTCAATTTGGAATGCAACACTTTTGCATTCAACACATTTCTATAAACCTAAAATAATTCACCATAGCCTCGTTATTTCTCAATACAAAGGCTCAGTTATAATAATCTATCTTTAAGATAAGGTGACTTTAGCTGTAGAACTATGCCAAATGAAGATTTTGCACGGCCGAAAATTTTTTTATTAATCTTGTGAAGAATGTTACTAGTTATCCTTATGACTAATATAATTTTCTAAATTTAATATAAAGACGTGCACTGTGCCAAAACATATAATTTTGAGAGCATAGAGTAGTTGGAGCGTTAGATAAATTGTATTGCTCTGAAACATGCTTATGTTGAAAACTGAATTTATTCCATTCTAAAGAGTTAGGTTTTCCCATTAAAGATATTGACTAATCAGCCGCCCCTCGTATAAAGGTTTTTTGGATTTAACCAATCGGGTTTAATCATGAAATGATTTAGACAATGCAAATGCTTAACAGATTATCTTAATATTTTCATAGTTAATCAGGGTTCTTAATATGCTGCACTCAATAAAAATGGATAAAGCTTACACAGCCTTTAATTGGCATTCTACTAATTATGATTTAGCGTACCTTTGTTTTGCTTTCCTGTGTGCGGTATCACTGTCAGTTATGTCTCTGCATCCAACATTTTGAGGTCCTCATCTACATCCGTAGGTGGTCGAGGCGGTTCAACTAAAGCTTTGTCTCTGGTGGAAGGCTCTAATTACATTTTTCCATGCCTTCCCCAGCTGCAATTATTGTGCAGAACGCTCATCGCATCTTCTGCACTCTTATGGATCCATTTGCTCTGAGAATTTTATACGGCTGATTGAGTTTGCGATTGCTGTCGGTTCCACTCGACTTCGACGTGCTTGCCTGCCAGCTCTGTGTCCTTACCAAAAGCGCACAAATTACTTTAGTTGCATTGCGACTTTGCGGCTTATCTCATTAAATGTTGACGTATCTTTTCTCATGACTGGCTGGGGACTAGAAATCCATACTCTACAATTGTTATAAAATACACTTATGAAAAAATATTGGTTAATCGCCATAATTTGACGCCATTGGCTTAACTCCATTTTATTCAGAATGTACACTTTAAAAATTCTGAAAACCATGTTTTGGATTTCAGGGTAGACATTTCTTAAATTTGGAAAATACATGTCTAATTTCCAAGGCGTCGTTTTCTATCTGTAATTTATAACTTAACTTGAAAGATCTTATCTACTTACTCACTAAAATATAAGACATGCCAGTAAGAATTGTTTTTAAGAACACGAGTTTGCATATATAAAAAATCGTCATATTTTTGGAATCATCGATTTAGGGCAAGCCTTTCTAAATTTTATAATTTTTTTTCTTAATATTCAGAAAATATATATTTAAAATATAGAAAAACTTTATATGTTTCAGGGCGACTTACTAAAATTTGGGTCAATTTTTTTCAGTGTACTAGTAACAGGTAGATATGTATGACGGCACATAGTAATTTAGCGTTCTTACTAATAGTCGTTTGTTATAGATGTTTATTTCTCTGTATCAGTGTTTTCACATTTAGAAGCGACAGAAAAAATGTACAAGACTATTTTATTTTCTACACATATGTAAGATTATTGCTTGAAAGAAAGATATACATTGAACGGACTTAGACGAATAATATTTGCAGGTTGAGTTTAAGGACATTAACTTATAGCCGTATTACGATATTGAGTCCCATAAAGTGTTGATTTTTATGGGCAAAACAAGACTACAACAGGCTACGACCCAAATATTGGCAAATGTGGTGCTAACTAAGTGCTAACTGTACCGAAATTCGAAAATATGCACAAGGAAGCACACAGGACTCAAATAAACGTTGGGGAAACATTTGAAAAAATCAATGTGAGCAAACTTTTGATAGCCAGCGACCACTGTCATATGAGGGGCCGCAAAGTGGCTTATACTAATTTCCAAAATAAACTAAGTGTGCAGATTGGGCGCCTTATTGTCTGACAAAAAGGCAAATTATATTGTAGTTTAAAAATAAACATTGCGATCTCTATGTACAAAATTATATATATATATATATATATATATATACATATGCACATGCATATATGCATATGCATACATATATTCACGCGTATGTGTGTACAAATGTAGTCGCCCTTAAAATCTGTAACTGTGCTTGTGCTAGGCGATTGACGCTGTGTTTTAAACGAATAGCAAAAAAGGGTTAAATTTAATGTAGCGTTGTATATCTTCACATACCAGCGAGGCCAGTCAACCCAGCCCAACCGTACCCAACCCAACGCAACTCAACACAACACCACATAGACCTGTGGCAGGGAGTATAAGCATATTAGGCAGTTCCGCATGACAAGTGTGGGGCTCACTAAAACGTGATGTTGAATCCAATGTGATGCTTAAGCGTGTGAAAATACCAGAAAGACGTGTTGCCATCAAATGGTTTCAATGCTGGCCACTGACGCGCTATTTTAGTCAGTTGGCTCGGTCTGGGGATAGCATTGCCAACATAGTGCCTTGGCGCGTGTGCTCTAGGTCGCTGTGCGTATTTATGGCATAAGTTAACAGATACCGGAAGTGATACATCAAGGGCACGCGCGCGATCCTCTTCTTTTTTTCAAACTTCCTTACACGTTTTGAATTAACCTCAAATCAACTTATACTTTATTTCCACTTTAAATGTTTTGTACGTCTAGAGGTTAAACTATGATTAAGAAGCCATGGTTGCCTGGTTAAAATTCTAGTTATTTTTGACATGGCGATGGAAAGATGCGACTTATCTCTCTAAGCTCTAATTGGCAGAATAATTTTAATACAAAAATCTAGCCAGAATCTCGTTTCCAACTTCGAATATTATATAGTAGGTCAAACCATAATTAAGAAGCCCTGGTTTTTCAAAATCTGATTATTTCTGACAGAGTTGTGGCTGTGAGTGGACCAAAATACCCCTGCAGTGCTATAACAAAGAAAAAAAAAGAAATAATAAACTAGGAAAAACAGCTGCCTAACTCTCCGTAAATTGCATTCCCTCGGAGACAAGATTTAAGCTAATGCCATCAATATTTCATTGTAATTTAAAGAAAATCGACTGATCGTTTCTATAAATACTATATATTAATTCGATGTTGGGGGTCTTTTTACTAATGTGCTTGTAGCATGAGAAATATATTCCAAATTTCATCAAGATTGCTTTTAAAACTGAGACTTGACTATTTTGACTTGGCTAGTGATGCTGGCTAAAAAAAATATATATTTTCATAGTCGTCACCTTCTTAAATTACAAACTATAAAAAAACAAGAGGCGAGAAGTTTAAATTAGATGGTTGTACTGCAAAAAGGCGACTTTTGGATTCTAGAAGCTAAAATAATATTTTCAATTTCCATGTATAGCGCGCATCAGTACATCAATTCTGTTCGACTATATGGTTTTTGGTGTTCATGATTAATGACATTTTCTGCATTTAGTTATGAAAAAAGCGAGACACCTTCGTCACCAGCATTTAGCATATTCATTTAACACTTTCATACCTATTATCCATGTGCCTCGAAAAAAAACATAAACTGAGCTGCTTTTACGTGCGTTTGCTCCAGCGCTCACCGTCATGAGCCGATGCTGACTCATGAAATCAGTGTCAAACGTTTTCAGCATCGTTGCGCAAAAGTTTATGATCCCTTGGTCAATTAAATCTCATGGCTGCTTGGCTGAAAAAAAGCCCACATATTTTCGCACACCCATCTGCAATGGACGGAGAGGAGGCATGGACACGGATGAATTGGATCTGTTAGCATGCAAGATTGGAAGATTGGAATGGGGGGAGTTGTTGTTTCCGTTGTTTAGCATTTTTGGGTGGCGATTCTTGTCAGTGGCAGGCGACACAGTAACAAAATCAGCGCCTAATGTGAAATTGTCTGTAGCGGTCGCCAGTACGTGTCTCTGAGTCTGAGCCGAGGCACGAGTCATTCCCAGTGTGTGTATGTGTGTGTCTGTTTGTTTAAATATGTATACGTATGAATTTCGGTCGATTGCGTAGGGGAGAACTAACTACGAATGCTGGAAAAATGCTCCGCTTCGAGGTCAGTCTCCTGCTTGGTTTGCCTTTTGTGTTTTATCACTGGCACCCCACAAGTTGTTGGCCGACATGGACGTTTAGTAAGGCAAAATAAATTACCACTCGTAGTGTTGTTGTTGGTGTTGATGTTTGGGGGTTATGTAGTAAGTAAGTAAGTATGTATGTATGTATGTTTGTATGTATGTATGTATGTATGTATGTATGTATGTATTCACTTTGGCCATTGTCGGCAACAAACATTTGACACTTGCTTTGAAACCATAAATGTCAGTCCCTGTTGAAGCTTAGCCAAGTTTAAATACCTTTGGACAGATTAAAAGTCTCGTTAACCAAAATGTTTGCAGCTTTGTGCATGTATGTGTAAATTTAGAACGTGCACAATATTTTCGTGAAGCTTATTTTGCATACAGACCTTTTTTTCAAAAATCTTTTGTTTGCTAACTCTTCTTATACTCTTTATCGAATAAATTAATTGCTTGAAAAAAATCAATAAATATGTAAATGTCATAGCTAAAAGAAGGTATTCCCGATCTTTAAGAGTGCATACATATTTGTACGTAAATTATTGATATTAATCATGACATTAGGTCTAATAGTTGAAATCACTTTATCTTTCAGTACGCACAATATAAATGTGATAAAATATGTTATTTGAATAGTGTAATTTAAAGTCGTTCGTTATTTTCGAGAGGCATATACATATGAGTGCTTTCCTTATGGTGAAAAATTACGATGCATTAGACCCGAGGGTCACTTTTAATTACTTTTGAGAAGGTCAACTTTAATGAGTGTCAATGTGCTTGTCTGTTGGCAAGCTGCTTAGACCCTATTTAGCTATCCCAAGATGAAAGCAAGCATGTGTTTGAGTTTACATTATTGATCGCTCTGATTGGATACACCTAACCTGTTTCAAATGTGTCGCAAATTACAGCAAAAACTTTTCACATTTGTCGGCTTGCTTGTGGTTGGACAGTCGCAACTTTTGGTAAGCTCCTTGTTTAATTTGCTTTTTAAATACTCTATACGTATAAAATGTTGTAAAATAATATAATTGAGAGGGCCTTCGACCTAATGAATATTATTCTGAAAATTATATTAACAAAGACCGATTGTATTATTAGCCATAATTTAAGTGCTATGTAGCCCCATGCGCTATTTTTAAAGACAAAGATACTGTTTTTATTTATTTTCACCTTTGTTCCATTTTTTATTGATTTATTATTTGTACCTCAAATGATAATACAGTTAAATGCTATCACTGTCTGACCATCTACGCTTACACATTCAAAAGTATAAGTATGGTACAGGGCACGATGTTGTTAAATTTGCTGGTAAGTATGCTACACTTAAAAAAAAAGTTAACATATGTATAAGGAATGCTTACAAAACAAAAATGATTGGAGACTGTTAGCAGTCTGGCATTAACTATTAACTACTCTCCTACATTCTTTTATGAGTTTATTTTCTTGAAATGCGCTTATGATTTTTGTTTTATATTTGGTTTATTTTTTCAAATTAGTTTTGTTAATTTTAATTTACGGTAACCCACTTACCTTCACTTTGTTCACCTTACGATAAATTGTGGGCAAACATTGCGCAAATTGTTCCACTTTCAAAAGTAAATATGGGTAATAGATAGACAGAAACATCTCCGACCCCATAAGATTCAATATACATATATTCTTGACCAGGATGTCACAGACTAAAGCAGGTACAGATTAAAAATGTTTCATATAGTCACTTTAAGTCGGGCGATGTCAGTGATTTACTCCAGTAAATCTGTGTAACCTGTGATGCAAGTAAATTCATAGCGAAGGATATAGAAGGACTCACTGACTCTTTAATCAACTCTCGCTAGTTTAGCTACATGTTGACAGTTTCCACATCCACATCTGTTTTCGTCTGTGCCACTATTGGTATGTTGAGTGTAAACTTCCGGCGCGTGCACGCCCTAAAATTGGCTAACCCATCAACAGATTTGATATTCAATGCTGGCCACGATGTTCAGGTAGACTGGTGGTCGAGTGCATAAGAGTGTCATTAGTTGCAAAAAAGACAACGCACAATACGTGAATAATTGGCTACGGCTGACAGCGATAATTTAAATTGATAATGCCACAGAATGCCAATCCCCCCATATGCTTCATCAAAAGTTTGTATATTTTTGTGTGTTATGTGTTATGTGGACGTATGGGTAATTTATGGCCATTGAAATCTACGCGATAGAGTTATCGAGCTTTGGCTTTTTGTCACAGTAAAGATTTATTTTATGTCATATTGTTAGCAGCATTGTTATTATAACTTAATAAGCGGCTAATTGTTGTTAATCAATTGTTTAACAGTTTACAGCATGTTATTGCCAATTTCGTTTTTGTTCCCTGATGGCGTGAATTATTTCCATTTTTGCACATCCATTTTAAGTACTATTGTATTCGCTATTGTTTTTGTTCCCAGTGTGTTTGTTATTTTTGTGCGCTCATTTTAATTGCAATTGTGTTGTGTTTTTGTATATAGTACATACATATGTGTGGGTAATTCTCTGCTGCTGCTACGTTTTGCCACTGCTGTTGTTTGTATGCCTGTCTGGTTATTTGACAGTCTGTTGATCTGTCCGCCTGTTGGCATATTTGGTGGTTATATAACTCCCAAATGTGTGTGATGGATGGCCACATTAAAATTAACGAGAGGCCTGCCAGCTGTTGACTGCAATTATTCTCTTGTTTCATTGTCTGTTATAATTAAATCATTTCATTTTGTGCATTTAACAATTGTATGCCGCCAACTAGTCAGTTTGTTCGCATATCCAGTTCGTAAATAATATAATGATTATAATGTTCTTTGTTTTCCGCATAGTACTGCATGTTCGACTTTTATTATCGAGCATTCAGTATTAACTGAATATTTTTTTGAATGTATGCACAACAGTATTCACAATACCATACTCTTATATGCATGTATTTATATATGTAGTTTTGTATGTACATATATATTCTTGTATACGCTTGTTAACCAGTATGTAAATAATCATTTATTAAATGACTCATAAATGTTAATATATGTAGACACAAATTGTAACAGTCCAATTTGATTTAAAGAACTTTCTGCTTTTTAAGCCTCATTCAGGTCTTGTTACGTACATATGTATATATAATTTTGGTGAGGGCAGACTTAATTCTACTATAATTTGGGATGCCAAAATAGTAATAAATTACCTTAATTTCCTTCCAAGATTAAATTTTACAAAATGCAGCTTGCTCTGGAATTTAAAGTGTGATCCCAAGTGTAGGTCCATGTTAGCAGTTAGCCGTTAGCCACATGGCACAGCTTGAACCACGTGAGCCCTGAACTTTGGACGCCTTTCGAGTGACTGGACTGGGGGATACAGCATTCAAATTGGCGCTTGTGACGCTACCAACAAGAAAATTATCTTCAACTTTGGTTTACCGTCTACAAGACGAATGAGTAGGGCTAAAACATGTTAAGTGGGCTTTGATCTGGGACTGGAGTGGCTGAGTGGCGGACTGGGACTCTGCACACTTCTGGGCCTTTGCTTGTGCCTGAACCCAAACCTGGGACTGGGGCTGATGGCTGGTCCAGGCTTTATGCTATCAAGTCGTCGTTTTCTTAATTTTCTGACGAAAAATTTGCTCGTACTTAGAGCAAACGGCAAAGTTTCGGGCATTCCTTTGGCAAGCTGCTTACTGCCCTCATATTACCCAAGTTTGGACACTAATGAAATTACGGCGCTCTTCAAGCCCAGGTGCGACGGGCGTATGTATAGTCCTAGTCGTGTCCAACTCATACACAAGCTTAGCTCTCTCGCTGTTATCTTGAGCGATAACAATCCATCTTTTGTCTAACAGTGGTACGTGTAGTTGTTTTTGTTGCCGCTTCTGTAATGGGGCTAAAGTAAAAATATTGTATGTGTAAGTATGTACATAAATGACGCAGCGGCCATCTAGGGTAGAGGAGCACAGCCGAAGCTAAAGTCTACGTCGACATGAGTTACAGTTGCCAAATTAAACATCACCAGCATTAAATTTATGATAGCAGGCATTAAGCCATCAACTGCCTGGGAAGGGGAGCACAAACAAATTTTCTTTCTTCGCGTCTTTAACCTATATTTTCTTTGTTCATTGTGCTTATACATACATTCATAAGCATTGTATGTATTTACATATAAGTATGTACGAATAAATATTACCGAAGACAAGTCGAAATGTGTAATACATGTCTGGTGATCATGGATAATAGGAGCAGATCTTAATTGCAATGCCCTTGAGAGCTCCCGATAAATGCCTTTTGCCAAAAGAATCCCGCCTAAAAACGTATTTAATTTCTTTGTAACTTTATGGTCTAGGAATGCCTAGGTAAAGCCTAAAATATTTAATGCAACATTTATAAGCGTTTAATAAATTGAATATCTTCAATCAAGTCTGTCACATGTATAGCATACTGGTTAATTTTTAGTCTTTGTTTACCCATTTTGACAGCGGCACTCTTCTCCAAGGTGTGGCAACTTACACGACGAGAGTGGAAAATAACACGAGTCAAAATGCTTAACGTAATTAAAACTAGTCTTACGCTCGGCCTCGAGCTATCAAGGTTCCAATTGTGGCCTCGGTCGAACTCTAGCACAGCATACTCCAGCAGTACGGCCGTATGTTTGCGGAGGCACAAGACGTCGTTGATGTCGGCGACGCACAGCAGCGCGAGAACAATGGAAATTACGAGTTTCAATTTGTAGAAAAATTTATTATATCCATTAACTAAATGGGTTTCGGAATATCTACAAGCGGGAGCCACTGCTGCGGGCACACCCCCATCGTCACCATCACTACCATTTCCACCCAAGGTGGCAAGGTGGTGCGTTGCGGCTTGTGTAAACACGCATCAACATCAGCAGGAATCGTTGCAGACACAGCCTAGCCACATGGACCTCCCAGAACAAAATGTCAAAATTTTTGAATGGCGCTGCTGCAGCTGTGCCATAACCGACCCAGAGCCTTTTCCCTCCTCGTCTAGGAGCCAACGTCACTAAGAGGTCGAGCCGAAGGCAACCACAATGTCTCCTGTCCCTGCCCCTGTGCCTGTCACTCTCCCTGTTCCTCTCCATTTCCCTGTCCATGCACGTCGACGTCGACTTTCTCATCGTAACGTGCCTGCGACTGTGTAGAACTGAATCATCGACCGCAATATAAACTTTTATGCTTGGCTTATTTGTTTTGTCTGTTTGCTTCAGCGTTTGTTTTGCTGCGGCTGTTGTCTTTTTCATGATTTTGTCATAGCCTTTTTCTGGTTTGGTCTTTCTTATTTTAGCATCTGTCTTTGAATGTGGTTTGTCTGCCGTCTCTCCGCCGTGTTGCCCGGTTCTAAATTGTGTTTCGCATGAGAACTCCTGTACCCGACATGTTAATACGTTTTGTGGCCAACATTGTAATCAGTTATGTACTTGTATTTATTTTTGTACGGCTCCGTGCAGCAAAAATAACGAATTTTCTTGACCACAATTTCGGCTGCCCGTTAACACACAGTTTTTAATTACCTATTCCCAACTACATAAGCAAAACTTAATGTTAATAGTATTCGATTTTCGACCTACAGAAATAGAATAATTCTACTCAGTATATAATATTCAGGACAAACACTTTTGCTTATGTAAATAATCTATGCGTTGAAATTGAACTGCTAATATGATTACTTATCAATTAAATATGAACGGATTTCAGCAATATTAATAAAGCCATACTATACATATATTGGGTAGTTATTATCATCATGAACCTGAATGAACTTTGTTTCGGTACTCGACTTCAACTTCAATATACCGCAAGATGTCGCGCCACCAAGGCCATCTCCATCTTGAGGTCACACCCTCAAAACAGAAGCATAGTCTTGACTGGCTGGCTGGGTGCATAAAGCTTTATCGATACATTTGCACAATTTAATTTAACCGCAACTTTATTACTTTTCGTTGGCTTTGGTGCAGTCGTGCTGGCGTCTTTTGATCTCCCTGTCTCATTAATATGCGCGGCAACAGAATCAGTTTGAATTTAGATAATTTAGACTTTATCTGGGCTAGGCAAACCGAAAATAGCAAACGGAAAACGGAATATCGGGCCTTCAGAGCAATGACTTGAGGCGGCAGAACGACAAAAACAAAATAAAACATTGCCAGTTGATTTTAAATGAAAACACACGTGGCGTACTCGGCTTACAGCATACAGATACAATCTGAGCAATCTGAACAATTGGAACAGCTGCTGGAAATAAAGTTTTGCCCCCTGATTGAGGTTCCTTCTCGTTCATGGTCCTGCCTGCCGTTGCCATTTCAATAAGGCAGTGCTTAAGATTTCAATTTTCGTTTGTAATCAGCAGTTTCTATTTGTTGTAGCCATCTACGCGGTGCACACACCACCAACTCCTGAACCCCCAGCCACCACCAGCAAGCAACACTTCTGTCAGAATACCACACCACAGGTGTGACAAAAGTCACTGCAAAGGTGAAGCTTGAAAATGCAAATGTTGCCCATACGCTTCACAGTCGTTGTTTGAATTTTAATTTTCAGCGCAAGCAACTTACACTGCAATTGCGGCAGAACGTTGTGGCGGCAAGAGCAGCATCAGTACACATTGAAAAAATCGCACTACATTTAAGTAATTTGTCATAAAATAAAAATCGCCTTATAAAAGAATATATTGGTTTAGAAATTTAGAAAATTATATCAAAATTTCTAAAATTTAGAAACTTTTGCCCAAAATCAACAATCTTAAAAATATGGCGATTTTTTAAATTTTGTTAGAAATGTTTTCAATTATGAAGAAACAATATTTTTTTTAAATTCAGAAAAAATTTCGCGAACCAAGAATCCCCTTAAAATAGTAAGTTCTTTCAAGTTATATATATAAATTTTATATTTTATTAATTAATTATAATATAAGTACAAAGTAAAATACTAATATAAATAAAAAAAGGTAATATAAGAATTCTTCTATTTTTTTCTGTGCAGTAGCAGCTCAGAATCCACTTTGCATCTCGCTTCTGGCGTTTCGCATTTCGCACACTCAAAGTCATGTTCGTTGCTCATTGCAAAATAATTTGCATAAGCTGCGCTCCGCTTGGCGACGCTGCTTGAAATTGTGTTTATTCCCTTATCCTTTCACAACTTGCAGTTTTCTCTTTGCAGTCTTTTTTGTTTGCTTGTCACTCAACAATTGAAGTGTAATTTGTAAGTTTCTGTGGGCTTCGATGTGGAGACTGCTTCTGCTCCAATGGGCATCGCAATTAACAATCGGAGTCGAGCTATGCGGGGCTAGTTAGTTGTTAGTGCTATTGCTGCTAAAATACACTCAAAGATATAAGGTATTGTTTTCAAACCGTATTCGTTGTTCAATTGCTGAATATTGTTGAATAATTGGAAGTTGAGTAATATTCGCATATTTTTACTCAAAACCAATGGAGAACTTCTATCCTAGTTGAAGAATTCATACCCTTGTAGACAATAGTTGAATTTTAGTCAGGAGCTCGAAATATTGTCATTAGGCATATTTTATTTACGTGTTTTCTGTTTCACGACTAGTTGGGAACTATTCAGTTCATATTTGCGTAGATTAGAAGAGAGAGACGGAGTGTTCGTCAAAAAGATTCACATTTCACCACAAAAATTATTTAATAATCATTGTAATAGTTGTAGTGTAACAATAAAATTTAATGGTTACCATAGAGAAATATCGTTATACTTAAAAAAAAGTCATACAGCATTCAAAAGCTGAAGGGTGTTTTCAATTCGATCACTCTCGATTGCCGAAATCTAACTTGTTTGACGGTTGCGTCGATTGACATATGGAGAGAGCACATCTCGTACAGAGGCTGGCAGGCAGGTCAATCGTGCCAAACCTCACATCCAACGACTGCGACTTAAATATTTATTGAATGTGCCACATGAGAGAGCCTCGACTCAGCCGCTGACACTGCTAAGTGCTGCTACTGCCACAGCCACTGCCACCGCCAATGGCACTGACTCCACCGTGCTCCTGCAGACATAATCATGGCACAATTGAGAAGGCAAACAACACGTACTGGGTGCGCTTGAAAGAATAATTTTTTTTTTTAGAAACTAGAATTGCCATGGATATAGATATTAGATAAGTAGAAGCAACAGATACAGCTGCGGATATGTGTGCTGGGGTATCAGTAAATGTGCACAAATTGCTGCAGACAGGCTGGCTTAGAAAGAACTTCGACAACTGTTGCCATTTTAGCTAGTTGCAAGTTGTGTAGCTGCCAGTATATGATACACGCTGGGTGACTACACTTATAAAATTCGACATTTTTCGTAGTAAAATGAAAATCATCCTAAAAAATATAAAGTTTCTCCTATTTTTGGAAATAATTTCTAAATATTGGGACAAAAGTTTCTAAAAATTAGAAAGGCTTGCCCTTTACAGAAAATCTGAAAAATATGACGATTATTATTATTATTTAGAAAACATTTCTTACAAGTAGAAATGCAAAATATATTAAAGCTTACCTATCGTCTTCCTTATAGACCTAGTTGCTTAGTGGGAAATTACTTGCGAACCAAGGGTTGTTCCAAATTAATTTATATGAAATTATAAGCTATGTGAAATGTTTCCATTTATACAATCTTACAATACAAATGGTTATTAATAATAAAAGATGTATCAACAAAGTTCAAATAAGAGTTCTTCAATGTACACACATACAATTCTACAACACAATGAAAATATGAATGAAAAACCACATTTTTTCTAAATTTTCGAAAAATCCACCATGAAGCTTAGAAATTACTTTTTAAAAAGCCACAACAATAATTTTACGAAATTTACTTTCTGAATGTTTTGGTGACCAACCATTGCCATCAAAACAGTGTCAATATACTAAAATGTGGGGCGATTTTTTTATGAGTGTAGGCAGTTGATCGTTTTTGCGGTTGGGCTGCTGAGCGGAAGGCGGGTTCGCAAATGAACCTTGAAAAGTCATCATTGACACAGCTCTGGTTGGGCGGCCGACAGTCAACCGTCAACCGTCGACTGCTGACTGTCGGCCGTCTGGCTGGGTGACAGTCTTGACTCTCGAATGGGAGGTTTATGATACTATGAAGCAGACCAATGTATACACATCACGTACGCGCCCACACCACGGTTACAACCCATTACGTTTTCACACATAGAGAAAGACAGGCAGACAGTTGTCTCAGTGGCAATGTTTACTTTTTGCCGCCTGTTCGGCTTGGCCGCGTGCGGTGTCTTATTGGGTTTTACCCAAAACCCATTTAATAATCTCATTTTGCCACAATAACAGAAAATATGATTTTCGTTCGCAATCACAATCTGATGCGCCAGGGCCACGGCCACAGCCAGCGACGGGAAATCATACATACTTCTACATCTGTGTGTGCATACATACGTACATATGTATGTACATGACAGGGATATGGATGGGGACCTAGCGATTGCGATTGGGACTGGGAATGGGAATGGGAATCGGAATGGTGCTCTGAGCGGTAAGTTCAACAAGTAATTGAATACGTACGTGCTGAGCATTTTCAATAATGAAAATTTTCCTCCCATTATTTATTGCGTGTTATCCTTTATATGAATCCTATTAGTGGAATTACTTTTGGATTATACTTATTGTGCATTTTCCTGCCTTGCCTTGACTGGTCCTTCGAACTTCGGATTGTTCTAAGAGGCTGCAACAATTTGGAATACCTGTAGTATACCCATATGTATACATACATACATATAAACTCATATTTATGTCGTGAATATTCGTCTGGAGTGTTATTTATTCATTCACTTTTATCGACGGCTCTGCCGGAGATTGCTTTTTTGATGTACTGCGTAATTAGGCTTGTATTGCAGTGTCATGGTCATGTGATTGATGCTATGATGATTCTTGCAGCAAAGCTGATTGGCCGCAGGCCGCAGGTGTGTCAAAGCCGTCAAATTACTTGACTAATTACGATTAAGTTAATGTGCTAGATGCCTAACAGACTTACTGTTCTTGAACGTTGTTTCCTTGCGTGTGTGTATGTGTCTGTGTACTCACACAAGGGGATTGTTAATTTAGCCATTTTGGCGGGTACTTTTAGAAAAGCTCTGCCAAATCGACAGGTCGCTCGAGAGGATATTGAAGTTACTCGTAAATTGTATGCTGTAAGCACAATTCATATTTATTTATGCAACTCTCATTTTGTTCATTTTTATGGAGGATCTAATTAATTTGTTTTTAATTCAATTTAACTTAATGTCTTGAATAAAATAAGTGCCAGTGGATATACTCCAGAGCCTCCTGCTCTTGCCCTTGCTGTTATTGTTGCTGTTGCCGTTACTCTTGCTCTAGTTCCCCCGTATCCTCATCCATCTTATGGTCCCCTCGTGTTGTAGTCAAACTCCATGCTCCATGCATCATCTTGTTCAGAAGAATTTGTTGTTGGTTTTCGTTGTTGCTTTGCAGAACAGAGCGTTGCGCATTTACTCGTATAAAATGGCGCACATTTACGCTGTTTATTGGCCTTAATGCCGGCTTGCAAACGAAATTTACATTTTAAAACAGTTTGCAGTGCTTTCTACTCCTTTAGCCCTCCTTCGCTCGCCATTTGTTTCAACATTTTCATTGGATTTAAGTGGAAATTCATGTGTACAAAAATTTGCTGCAGTAATTTACGGTCAATGAGCTCTGCAAAAGTTATTCATACGCAGCTGCTACGCTCAATGCTGATATTACTTACTTTCGTAGTTGCTCTCCCTTTTATTTTCCCTCTTGACCAGCCCCATGCCCGAAGATAGCTAGGAGAACTGTTTTTCCAAAAAGCACTTCTGCACTTATGGCCTTTAATCAATTGATCTTCACCCCAAAATTTGAAATTCATTGCACACGGCAAATTCTGTACTTAAAGCGACTAAAATACCATTTATCGATTTTCCAGCATCGCCTTTCAATGCCGAACCGCTTGCAAAATTAATAGCTTGCACCAACCCTATCACCACTGCCACTGTCACTGACTTCGTCATCGTGGTCGTCGTTGTCGTTGTGGATGTCAACGTCGCCTGTGGCCTGGTCTCAGCTTAAGGTAAACACATTTACCCGTGCATTCATTAATACGGCAAATATTTGCGTGGCCAAACGCGGCTAAGAAGAGTTGGACATTTTAAGTAAATAGAATTAACAACAAAAGCTGACAAGCCTGTGGGCAGCCAGAGCCTCCAAAAGGCTGATTTTTAAAACTGGGCTGTTTTCCTTCCCTCATTAACTGCTCACCAACATAAGAACGCATAACTGGACTAAAACACAACGCTGTCGGCTTTGGCGAGTGGGCAAAACAATATGTACATTTTGTACCATTTTGACAAGATCGTATTTGACTTTCGCCACCCTAACCATGCTTCTTTGCAGACTGCGTCCATGACTTGCGTGATTACTTCTATGCCTGGCCTGATTGCATGCAGACATAGTATAGTATATCTACATACATACATATATATACAATAAGAAAAAAAATTGGGCTGAATTTTATAAAATCGCCATAGATTAACTCACCTTAACTAGGGCGATTTTCAATATGTGTATAAGAGAAACTCTATCATTAGCTTTCTTGTTGCTTATTTAATAATAAACGGTAATATACTTAGATTTTACAAATTCAAACATTTTATTTAGATTATAAATTCATATATTATTTGAAAAAATCACGACGCTCTTTTAGAAAGGAATTTTTGAAAAGCATTTCTTAACAATATTTAGAATTTTTTTTTCTGATATTTAAAAATTATTTCTTAAAATAAGAAAAACTTTAAAGTTTTCTCTGTGATTTTCATTTAAGGGTTATTTTCTAAAATTCCCGGCGATTATTTTGTTGTGAGTGTGGTGAGCCTATACTGATGGCGATCAGTATGAAGCAGCAGTGCTTAAATACCCAATAAATTGAAAGATTTTTGAATGACTCTCGTATAAATCGGAGTTGCATGGAATAAGTCGTGATCATGCGGAAGCCATTGCAGAACTCGACTATCAACCTACTACGTTTTTTTCGACGGTAAACGAGTCCTGCAGGTGGATTAATTGCATTTGTATTGCTTCTTATTCGACGTTTGTTGTGTTGAGCTATGGTCATTTGGTAGTGATGTTGCGGTGAGCTCTGCTTCTGTTCCCATCAATTCTTATTGCGTATATTTTTATACTCTGATATTGAAGGCATCCAGAGTATATTGGTTTTGTGCAATGTCCGTCGTGCTGCCTGTCCGTCTGTATGAGTGAAAATTTCTTCGACCCTTCAAGGTAGAGTCTTGAAACTTGAGGTGCTATGTTCACTAGGAGACTAAGAAATCGATAAAATTGAGCATCGCTAGTCGATAAAACCATATGTCTTCCGCAATTTAAGAGGTACAGTTATCAATCTTGGAAGGCCTATTACTAGCAACTTTCTATAATATATTTTACAGCCACGCCCAATCCCTTCTCCAAAAACCTACATATATCTCTTACAATTTAAAAGCTAAAGCTAACAAACTTGGAAGGTAGACTACTAGGAATCTTCTCTACGTTTTTTTCGGCCCAATCCCGCCCCCAAAGGCAATCTTGGAGAATAGATTACTAGAAACTTCCATAAAAGATCGGTCAATTTTCATCCGTCCGACACATGTTAGTAGATGGCATTACTTATTTGTGTCAGAGAATTTCGCAGTCCGTTACACCCGACTGCTTTGTTCTCACTTGTTTTTTGTGCTTGTGTAAATAAATAAATAAATAAATTACAATGACGATAGAACCGACATGAGCCAGCAGGAGTCGACAGTCCAAGTAAGTCTTTCCATGCATACTTATTAACTGAAGTTCACATAATCAGCAAAAAAAAAAAAAAAATGGAAAGAAATTAATTCTGTATTCAAATCGAGAAACTTTGCCAAAAGGTCAACATTGCCATGGTCAAAATCCATAGAACAAACCCCATATTTCAAGAACGGCTTTCATAATCCTGAAATTGCTCGATGTGAGAGCGTTTCGGAATAAGTACAGAATGATTATTTTATTTTTTTTTACTTATCTATTTAAGGATTTGTTTATTGGGAATTCGGTATTCATTCATATTTTAAGAATTTTTTTTTTTAACTATCATATCATAAATCGCGAGTCTAATTTCTTAAATGGATATCTAGAACGATAAATTAAAAATAAATAAACATTTTCGAATATGCTCTTAATGTGTATTTTGTATTTGACTTAAGAGTTTTCGTTCTTCTTTGATTCAGCAATAACTATTGACTTCGAAACCACAAGTTATTTATACATTTTTTTGGATTATGACGTTTCTTAAAATAAAACAGTTGGAAGCCAATTTAATTTGCAATTGAATTAAGGGACGGCTTTTCTCTGCGTGTATATAGGTATGAACAACAAATAATTTTTTCCCTAGAATTATGTATATAAATAAGTGTATGAGTGTATGTATTATGTGTATACATTTGTACATCTGTTCACTGCGCACACTGACCAATATTCATGCCACCAACGTTGCGTTTTTGTTAGCAGTGAATTTTAATCCCATTTGGTCCAACGTCAGGTTGTTGTTGTTGCTGTTGTTGTTTTAATGCCAAGCACAAACGATAGCAGGCAGTTTCTTTAACGGGATGCGGATGTTGTTGCTTTTATTGCGCAGTTTGGCGTCGGCTGCTGTTATCGTTGTTGTGCTTGTTGTTGTTGTCTTCATTCATCAGAATGGAACCTTGAATAATTAAAAGCAGTTTCTGATTACCTACCACATCGTTATACGCTCACAATCACAATCTATACACACCGGCATACACAGACACACCCACACACACACAGATAAGCACATAGATACATACACGAGTACACGTAGCGGAAGGAGGCTGCTCTTCTGTTGTGTGCGTGTCTCTAATTAAACGGCAAACAGGATTCGAGTCGAGTTGAAAGCGCAACGAAACAGGAAACGGAAGCCAGTCGCCATGCAAGTGGCAAACCTACACACAGATAGAAACACATACACAGACACATAACTGACACACACACACACACACTGCGAGGCTAAGCAGCATTCCCATAGACATGGCGTCCAGTTTAACAGTCAGAAGTGTGACCCCCACAATATTTGTTGTTGTCCTAGTTTTTGTTGCGGCAATTTTGCGCTCAGCTCATTTTGCCATCATCGAAAGCCCTTCTACACATTTTAATATTTTTTGCACCTGGCTTTTGCATCACCTGCCAAAGCAATGTCATACTTCGTTTGTCCCGTGACTGATGCTCATTGTGGTTTTTAGCTTTGGTTGACAGGCCACAAATTACGTAACTCGATGTGCATTGTGAAAAACACATATGTGTGTTGGGTTTGTAAGTAGCGATTTTGCATATATTTATTTACAATTACCTACTACTAGCTGCAACATAATATTAAAATTATACATTACATTACATCATTCTGTAGAGTCGGTTTTTGTTGGCAAGCATTAATTAAAATAATAGGTTACAAAAAGTTGGACGGCCGCTTAAAATTTCTTAAACATTTGTAGATGTCGGCATACTGGAAGTCGGTAAGTACAGGAGCAAGCGTTGCTTTTAATTGTTACAGTCAATTCGGTTGACTTCAATGTTAACTAATTAGCATTCATCTTTTTCGGGCTCTTAGCCTTTTACCTTGCAGAGTCGCCGTTGTGGCCTTATCGGCGACCACAAATAGTAAAATTAAATGATTTAAATGTCAAAAGCTGACTAAGATTGACAGTAAATTTGCTGAGGTGGCTGCTGACATCAGTGAACATGAAGTATTTCACTGCCTTGTTGAGTAGTTAAAATAGGTTTATGTGCTAAGACAGTATAATACTCGAAATGTGATGAGCGGCAAGGTGAGTGCAATATTTTTGGTTATTCGGCTATTCGTTTGAGATACCTGGATCACACTTTCTCAAAAGTTAAAGCCAATTAAATGGCGAATAGACAAGTAAGTTTTTTGCTTGTTGGTGCCTCGTAACACACTCAGAAAAAAAATTGCCAAAAATTGCATCAAAGAAGAAAGTCACTCAACTCGCGCGTTCGAGTCCCCGCAAAATCGTAAGTCTTTCAAGTCAAGCGTATGAATTTTGTAAACTATGTAAAATGTTTGTGTATATTTGAAGTCTAAGAATACTAAGATTTAATAACATTATAAGTAACAAAAGAGATAATATAAGAATTCTTCAATGTAAACGCATAAAAAACAACAGTCCGGAAATTAAGAAACCCTTGGCGCCAAAAGTATGCCGATTTACTAAAGTTTGCGGCGACTTTTTTATGAGTGTACGAGTGCTAAGTAGGATGAAAAATCCTTTAATTTTCTCAAATACTACTCGGTCTGTAGAAGCAGCAATCTTTATCTTGATTATTGCCTATTATTCTAGTGGAGCCGGGCTCTTCACCTGATTAGCACTTCTGGCACGCTAAAAACCTGGGCTCCTGGTAAGCATCCATAGCATATACGGATTGTCGCGTTCATTAGGGAAAACAGCAGGTGATACGCACCTGGGGTGCCACAGCTGTTGTCGCTGCTGTAGCTGCCGTCGCCAAATTATAATTTATAACTGCCAGTGGGCCTTTACAGCCTTAGTCTAGTATTTCTTTGCTTTTAATTCTTTTGCGGGTGGCACACCCGCTCTACTATTGCCACCGGAAACGGAAGTCACTGAAATGCGCGCTGAAAATTTGAAAATAATGAGTGCCTCGTGCCAGGCGCTGTTACTCCCCCTCTTGCTCTTGCTGTTTCTGCTTCGGGTGCAGGTGTTGGTGTTGGTTCTGGTACTGGTACTGGTTCTGGTTCTTTAAGCGCTAAGCCGCCTTGGCCGCTGAACGCTCCACTTTATGATCCATTGTTGCTGGTCGCGCATTGCGATGCAGCGTCGCGTGTGATTTTGATTAAGCGTTGCTTTTTTGCGCAAACCAGAAGTAAAGTAAAGCAAACCCCGAAAAGAAACGAAATGAAAAGTGGCAAGGCGCACTTGGTTCACAGTCACTGCACCGTGCAAATGTTTATGGAAAAATGCAAATTACAAACTACACAAAAGATGTGCGCTTTATTTACGTGTTGCATTACATAAGTATATGCATACATACTGTAAAGTGAGAGGACTAACGACAGCGAGTATGGCAGCATATGTTTGCATACATGAGCATATTAATTTGTGTACACATCTATGAGCTCAATTTTTTTTTTTTGAAAGCAACGTTAGTTGGAGCTTTAGTAGCAAATTATTTGGTCATTCTTCTGCATTTTTGGTAGACAGCATCCGACGACTACACGCTTGACTGACTAGGGCGCTAATCAACCCATGAAATACCGTTATGTCGTGCGCTGTTGGCGATTGGTTAGGTTATTGAGTCATTGGCCACAACTGCTTACTGAGATATGCGTGATAATGCATCCAAGCGGAAGCCAGTCGGCAATTTAATTGCAATGATGTCAGCAGATATGTATATACGTATATGTATGTATGTACTTAGTTGGAATCGTATTTGCTGTATGCTTCTGCTGACATTGATCTACGGAATTTTATGAAAGGGTCGAGACACCGACGGCTGACTGGTGACTCTGTCAATCAATTTACTAAATATTTAAGTACTTCGACTGTTTGGTTATTTCATTTATGGGCACGTGCCCTTAGACACCAGACGCTATGACACCAAAGTGAACAATCTAAAAAATGCGGCTAATACGCATGGCAGTCAACCGTCAAAACTGCCAGCATTCGCCAGCTACAGCGAGCTTACTCACAATCTTACATGCACACATGAGTATAAGTATATAAAGGAGAGCACACAAAGCACATACATATATGCATGCAGAACCCGCCCATGCAGGCGCACGTTATACAGAAGCAGGCGATGTCATATTTGCGAAAGTGCAATAAATTTCATATGAAGTTCGTAATCGATTTTGACTTATTGAAACATTATGATTGAAAGACATTTATGAGTGTACGAAAAGGTCTCCAGGGGGTCAATGCCAACAGAAACGCTGACAGCCGTGGTTGGGGAAAAAAAGAGGCGGCCCCACTGGCTGACGGCAGTCCACCACAACATGTCGATTTGGGGGAAATCGCACAATCATCAGTTATTAGGGCTACCTCGGAAGTCGTAAGAAAGCCAGTAAACATAACATAAAAACGCAATGCAGACATTGGCAGGGTTTTGCGTGTTTCTTGGGCATGGCAATAAGAGACTAAGCTCACAGGATATAAGTTCGCTCCTACATACACATAGAACGGAAATCGAAAGAGGGCAATGACAATGTACGTGGGGGATGTGCCGCATGGCATGTGGGATGTGGGTGCCGTTGCGTTTTCGTTTGCGGCAACATCAATGTCAATTGGCGTCGAGCTGTGAACCCGCCAAACTAAAAGCCAACAAATCTTTCAAAACAAAACATAACATAAAAATAGAAAAAGAAAGGGCAGGGTCAAAGATGGGATGGCTGGGAATGGAGCTGGGCAATCGTTGGGGTATCAAATTGGGCTGTAAGCACGTAGATAATGTGCTCATACGATTCAATATGCGCTCAAAGACCGCACCTCCCACAGACCGAATTCACTTAGTTGCCACCACCCCGAACCACACGCATAACTGCCTGCCATTCCATACTCTACCTTTTGTTGTTCGATTTCTTGCCCCCAAAGTCCCACTTAACCCCAACCCCAACCCCAATCTCAATGCCAGTCCCCAACTCTAGTCCGGGTCCGGGGCCAGCTCTATGCTCTATGTGTCTTTTCATTATATTCCTCGGCGTCCTGTCAAGTGTGTGGCTCGTGCTTGTGTTGTTTGGCTTGGATTGCTTTTGGTTTTGTTTGCCTGTGCCATGTTTTCCTTTTGCGTGTAGTTGTTTTATTTGCGGCTCGTAAAAAATGGACACCCAGCCAAATGTTTGCTCACATTCGCTTTATTTATTTGCCTCGAGTATTTGTTGGCATCCCACTGACATTTTTATTCGCTGTCAATGAATTTAACATGTTTGTTAAATGTCAAGTTTGTCAGGCATGTGAACGCCTTGCACAAGATCTATTTTGTGGCGATAACAGTCGAGTTCGAAGTAAAAAAATACTTGTTATATGTTTATATGTAGGTTTTATAACAAATTGTGTTAGGTCTAAGGGTCAAATATTTGCATATCAATTGAATTGAGGCTTAAATCCTTTCATGTCCAACAGAAATACAAATTTATCTCATCTTGGCGTGTCAACTGCTGAATACCAGTACAGATGTACTGAAAAAATTACCTAAATAACAAAATGAAGCCATTTTTAATACAAATCATTCAAAGAAATATTTTCAAATATTGATTTTTAATCATGGTAGTTTTGATCGTATTATTTTACAAACAATTATTATTATGATTACGAATCATCATGGGGTCGTATTAAGAGGGATTGTTTCATTCTCATTATCCATTCGTTCAACAAATATACAAATACTTAAAAATTTATTAATTTTTTGATTATTGTTGTTGTAGAAAAGAGCGACAATATGTTTTGCGTAAGACAAACAATTTTCGGGTATGTTCTGATGACTTACATAAAATGTTAAGGGACAGTTTGAATTTAAATTCTTTTAGATTTTTGTTACCAATAAACATCAATAAGAGCAACAACAACAGCGGCCAGGACACGCACTGCGTAAATCCTTTAACGCATAATTTACAAAGTGAATTTTAATTAAAAATCCCCATGCAAACCTTAGCTATTTTAATTGAAGCTTAATGACGTCACGGCACGGTCTCTGGCCGACGCGTCGGTTTAGAGCAAATGGCACAAGAACGCGAACAAGAATGAGAACGTGAACAGTAATTAAGCGTGCCAGTAAATTTGACTTGTCTTTAAGCTAACACGTCCGTATCATGCAAAGGAGTTCGAGTTCATAAAACCAAATGTACTGAAGCAGAGCGATAACAGAAAAAAAACGACTAACAATGTTAATATGAGCCATTGTCTGAAGGCAAGCGAATATTTAAAAACTAATTGAGTATCTTTCTATGATTCGACTCATCGATGCTAAAACGGAGACATACTGTTATACAAATATTAATGTAATTAATTGTAATATTTGATTTTGGAAGAGTAACTTCAATCAGCTAATAACCAAATACATAATTCTAACCACATTTGATTGGTTTGCGAAATTAAAGTTAAATAAATGATTAAAGTTTGTTTTCAAGTGCAGTACTTAAGAGAAGCGGTAATTAAGTGATAAGGTAAGCAAAAATGAGCGTATAAATATACATTTTCGAGTATCAGCACGTATTGAATTTGTTTCGCTTTTACCATCGTCCACTTGTGACCTAATAATAAAAGTATGCGCTGCATTTGGTCAACAAACGTAGTGTATGCATAAAGTGAACTTGGGACCAGCTAGGCGTTAAACCATGGGAGAGAAGCACAGTTAATGTTTGCGTCGCAAATAGTTAGCTTTTCCCCATTGCCCAGTTCTCATTTTCTGTTTTGCGAGTGCCTGTAGAAGCATGTTGACTGGTGCTGAGACTGTATGTGCGATATGCGACAAAAATGTGGACACATCGTAAGCTGATTAGTGCAAAGTGAGCATTTAATGAGGCTGCCAAGTTAATGAGACTTAATGTTATGATTTCAATTTAGTGTGTTGTATCAGTAACGCACATATAGTACGTAAAACAAGTTCACGCTTGATAAAACAAAACATATTCAGAATCATATATGAACATTCCGACAGACATAAGCAGATACATACGTATGTATTCATGCTAGTAGTCACATACTTCATATATTGTGTCAAGCCAAATAAATATTCTAATTAAATAAATGATATGCAATTGCCTAATGCGTATTGTCCATTTCCAGCAAGTATGTATGTACTTCTTCATACCTTTGACCGGAAATAGCTCATAGCAGATAAAACAAATCAAAGCTAACTATGATGTAGATGGATGCTCGACAGTTATTTTGCATATGAAGTGTGCATACTTACTATAGATAGTGTCGCTGAAAAAATTAATTATTCGACAAACAAATGGGCAAGAGCAATGGTCTTGTGTTGCTGCAACAAACAGGTTCCACAGCCATAGCTGAGTTTGACAGGCGCCGCTATTTTTGTGGGTGCCAACATTGGGGCTGGCCTCAATGAGAAGCAGTAGGTGGCATCAACTCAGTGCCAGCTTCTCCTGCATCTGCTCTTACTGTTGTTGTTTGACCTAACAACGCTGCGCCTGTCGACTGTTTATGTGGCTGGCGGCTGCTTTGTTTAAACTTGTGTGCAAAACTTTAACAACAACACCAACAGAAATAACAACAATGCTAAAATGCCATCATTACCAAGCGACAAAAGTTGGTCCTTTCACTACTGCCAGTAGCCTCAGCAGAAGCAGCAACAGCAGCGTCAGCAGCATCGCCAGCAGCAGCAGCAGCAACGACAACAGCAGCAGCAACCACCGTAGCCGCAGCAGCAGCAGTAACAATAGCAGCCGCCGCCGCTGGCAATGTGAAGTACTCCTTGACTCTTCCGCATAAGCAAATGAAGTGAACGGTGTTGGTTGCGGGCTCACTCAGATTGTGCTGCTCAAAAATAAAATACATACATAAATATAAATAAGAATAAAAAAGGCCCCCTAGCACTGGCTTACAGTGGAAGAACGGCAAAAACTATGAGCACAATGCCAGCAAACAAAAGGCGCGTATTCGCAGCACACGGTCACAGTGTCACAGCAAAGTTTCTGCCCACAAAACTACCCACCCAACAGTACCGCTGACAATAGAAATGCGTTCGGAAAAGTGTTTTTTTGGTGCGATGCATGAGTTTTCCATTTGATTTCCGTTTGCCACACACATTTTCACACCATCAGCCCAAACGGTTAGCTCAACCCGGACCGGGCCACAGTGCTATGGAGCCATGGAGCGTATGTTTGTATACAAAAGGATTAAGTTGGGTCTTGCCCTCCTCTTACGTATTTCGATGAGTGTGTGTATAATGTGAAATGGCTTCATTTGCGTTTAGTAATGACATGGTGCTGTACTGAGTTTACGCCGCGGCAAGTGCATTTCACTAATGTACAGCGTACTCAATGGTATGGATATCCACAAGTCCTTACAATAAACATAAGTATGATTACATATCCTACACAACATTTGGCATCTGTCTGAGCGTAGGCATTTGCTGTTTTATCTTAGAAAAATAATTTTAAAATGTGACACTTGACATCTTTAGTTGATCTTCCTCCTTGCTTAAATTTTTGTTCTTTTTTTGTTGTAAAAATTTGATTTATTGTGCATTGACAATATGAATATATATAGCATTTCTTTCGGTGTACTTACTGCCGTAAACTTGAATATATATATTTTTATTTGTTTTCTAAGTTTTTATTGTGATTCCCAAATTCCATTGGGTTAACTTTTTGCGGTTCGTGGCCTTTCATGCCTTTGACATTATGATGCAAATGCTTTCGGTTAACCACTCACCTACCCCATCGTAACGTCTAAATATTGAAAGTTATTTGACCTTTTTATGGTTCAATTCAATTAAAGCTAAATAGTAGTGGAGCTCCGTTCGATTAGTTAATGCTTTGCACATAAATCTTCATTTGACGGCGGCAATTAAAAATTATCTTTAATTAGCACGTGCAAATGGTCGCCAGGACAGGGAAAGGGACAGGAGAGCAGCTGATGTGGCTATGTTGGCTTCTTGAACTTTTGCACGTCTTATCGCTGCTATTTGGGAACAAATCGTGCTATGCGGCATGACTCTCGGCACACCTGCCGTTTGACTTTTGAAAGGCAACCCATTCACACACATACATACATACACACGCAAACACACACATACACACATCCATACACACACACACACACACACACACACACACACACATGTACATACACATTCACATACATATAGATGGATACATGGAGCAAGTGGCATGGAGAAAGGAACAAAAATGTAATTCGGATTTAATTGCCTGTTAACACGCACTCGCGCACAGCGGGCACCGGCAACAGCTCGTAAAAAGCGCACAAAAAGTGGCAGTCAGGTGGCAAACGGGTGGAGTGGTGGACAGAGGTGGGGCAAGGACAGCTACAGCGACAGCAATGAGTTAAAACAAGAGGAAACAGTTAAGCGCGGCACTCACAAAGTGAACAGCTCGTAATTTAAGCAGCAAATTGTAGTTAGTATACCCACGGGCCCGCCACTGGCTCAGTTTTGTGTTCAGCTTGTTTAGCTTGATGAAGGGTTATCTGTCGCAAGAGGGCGGGGGTATGAACTCTTTTTGAACTCTGTTCGAAACCGATAAGCAGTCTGTGAAAAATACGTACTATTTTTCATCAGACGCACCACGCCGCAAAAATGTTACGAATAACTATTCGAATTTACTGAATTGCCAGAAAAAATAATGTCTGACTTTAATCAGACAGCAGACTATAGAAGTAACAAACAGCAGGCAGCTCAAGTCGAAGACTCGGCGAACGAAGTGCCGATGTGAGCATAAGCCGCAGATATGTACCGTGATATGCGGCAACCGACATTCATTACGACATAAATTCGTTTAGTTGCTGGTCGACCCCCTCCCCCACCACACACACACACATACACACATGCTGGCAGACTGAAACTAAAATTCTGGTACCGATAAGACACCCGACTGATGGCAGCTCTCATTCTGACACCCACACTGACACCAGCAACGAATACGACAGGCACCGAGTAGTTCTTGTGCTTCCATTTTTTCGCTTATTTTGTCGATGATGCCATTGCAATGCATTCCTGCACGCATAACGCAATAGTGTTGCATACGCCAAGGGGCTGTCCACACTTAAGGTTTGTATATGGCTGTATGTATGTATGTATGCATGTATGTATGCATGTATGTATGCATGTATGTATGCATGAATGTATATATGTGTATACGTACATTTACATACAGACGTATCTCCAGCAAAGAGCACATCGTTTATTTGAGCGCCTAACTACATTGTCTGTTTGCATGTGAATAAATTAAAGCCACGTAAGTGCATACTAGCTTTACTACGACCACTGTAAAATGGCAAAACGGCACAAGTACTCACACTGTCATGCATATTCATAGCCGTTTAGATGTCGGCCGTAGACGCGTTTGTGCAATTTAATAACTTAATAAATGCATTACGTATACGTGCTGTTGGCATATAGGCGGCAAGCCAATATGTATGTTTGTATGCTTGAATACTCTCACCTCCCGAAATTGCACAGCCTAAATATTAGAATATTTTCCTGAGCATCACCGGATGATCAACGGCACTGAGACTGAGAAATATTTATAGCTAGTAGCGTAGTGTCCCTCAAACGGTTGGGAACATAAAACTGTTTTGTGTAATTTCCCACTCAAAAGTCGGTTATGGTAGTGACTAACAAGTGCACCATCAAGCTTGAGTATATATGTATATACATATGTATGTGTATCTACATATATGTCTATTAATGTACATACTCATAAACGCATACTGCCACCTTTGGAACGTTTTGCAGGCATCATGCGTGCGGGGATGTGTGTTTGTATAGCGTGTCCTTATTGAAGCAACAACATCAACAATAACAACAAGAAGACACGGGTATTCTGTAAACAAATGCAACAATTAATTTGATTCCATGTTACAGCTAAATCCTATTAACTGCAACGGTGTGTGGCAGCCGCTTTCATGCATACTTAATTTGTCAGTTTGGTGCAAGTTTACACACATTTGGGGAAACCGTTAGCTAACTGTTGCGCAGTAGCGCCACATTGTTAACGACTGTTCCTTGCCTGACTTGCAGACTGACTTGGTAACTGCCCCGGCGGATGCTGGGCTGCTTAAAAAATTTATGGCGTGTGCCATGTGTTGTTTTGAGGTGTTTTCATTTAAATTTTAAGACAAGCTGAGTTATGAGTTTAAATTTTAACTACTTGATATCCATGTATGCACACGCATAGGTCACGCCACCCATGTCAGCTGATATAGTAGGAAAAGAGCAGACCCAAACCACCCAGTCTCAGTCCTAGTCCTTGGCTCTGACCTACTACACTTAGAAAAAAATCGGTCTAAATTTTAGTAAATCGTCCAAAAATGAATTACTTAAGAAATAGAGTTTTTGTAGTTTTTAGAAATAATTTTACAAAAAAAGTTATATTAGTAAGTTAATTTTTTTTTTTTAGAATTGTATATTAAAAGTGCAATGCTTTCTAAAATTTAGCAACAAGTTATGAAATTTACTGGCTTAGCTGCTGATTGCTTTAGAGGACAAATGGTCCAGTGGGAAGTTATCCGCGAACCAAGAATTCCACTGAAATCGTAAGTTCTTTTGAGTTAAGTCTATATGTGTAATATTAATATTCAATGTACACACATAAAAAGAACACCCTGGAAATTAAAAATGCCAGCCTTAATTTTTAGAAAGACACAACCAACACAATTAATTTTCGGAATAATATGATGACTAACCGTGTCGTCAAAAGTATCGCCATTTAGTGGGGGATTTTTTTTGTTGAGTGTACAGCCAACAACAGCCACTAGGCGTCGCAGTGAAAAGTTTTCATAGCTGAGTCTGCGGAAGGGTGTGTTGGTAAGGTAATTAGAAAATTTTATGCGATTACTACTTGCTTGTTTAACATTTTAGGCAACATCCTTAAACTCATACAAACACACACATGTACACTTGCTCACTGTGGAGATAAAAAGGGAACGACATGCAACTGCGCCAATGATGCGAAACAAAGTACAAAAGCGGCTTTTAGAATATTAATGGAATACTAAATACACATAACGTACAAAGTGCCATACTTCGAAGTCATATGAATGTGCGAGCGGAGGTAAAAAAAAAAACTTGAGGAAAGCGAAATAATTACACTCTCACTATCTCGAAAAATGTTCAATTATTATGTTAACAAAAAACTTTAGTCCTTTTTGCATATAAGCTTATGGGTTTTTTAATGATAATAAATTTACTTGCATTTTAAGTGATAAGTGTCGGTGTAAAAGCAATGGTTGTGGATACTTCTCTATGACGAGTTAATGACCATAGTTTAACTAATACATTATAAATTTCATACAGTATACAAACTCTATAAGTTATACTTACCAAATGTAAGTTTTGTATAAAAAATGAGGTATGTAACAATTAATATATACATTTAATACAAACTTGCATAAACAAATGACCTCCCCTTTGAGTTTTACCTTACAGCGAACAACAACTGAAAGTAAGCGCACTTACAAGTTTCCCCATCTATTTTACATTGCTTACTTACAGCCCTCGTAGTGTTAGTTTACCAGATCAGTTACATTGCATCGATTAATTTTTATTAAAGAAATATAAATGGTACAAGCCGTTTTGACATCTTATAATAATTAATCAGACAAAAAATAATATTAAGGCGATTGCTGAAAATTTCGAATGTCAGTTCTTAGAGCAGGTTCTTGTGTTTAGCATTAACACAACTTGCCAGTAAGCACTCCAGTACCTTCGATGTTCAAAGAGCTTTTCCAACAGGCTTCCAAGCTTATAGCAACTCAGAATTGCCCAGCGATAGAAAATCAGCTCAAAAAATAACTCAATTTGCGCTCAAAAACCTCTAAAACGAACGAACGAATGTCGTGGACGTTGTGTTTGCCTTCGGATCCTAGTCGGCAACTCCCACAAATTATTTTTCGCACGAGCATAGAGCGACGATTCCACCGCTGCTTTCGCTTAGACGCACCCACAAAGCACTTCAAATGCCATTGAATTCAATTGAAGTGGTGCTAGAAGGCGTTAACCAACGAAACGCTCGGCTTGGGCTTGAGTCATAGTCTCGGTGCTTGCATAGCCTTTGAGTGCTTTGCTGTAAAAAGTGCGCAAAATCCTTGTCGTCGAATAAAAAAACTGCTCGTCCAGCCAATTGCAGGAGCCAACACCACAGATTTTGGTTTGCTTTTTTGTTAACTTGTTTTCTAATTTATATATATTTTATTTGTTGTTTGTTATAATGCATTTATTTACTGATATGGTTTCCATATTCATATATATATATATATATATATATATATATTATGTATATATGTATGTATATAACTTATTGTGCAAAAAAAAAAAAAATACATCTACTTTCTAATAAAGAATATTATAAATATACTCAAAAATTTTCTTTTAAAAGCAGTTTTGCTTAAAATGTTTTATGTACTCTAGTGGCATACTTATATATGCATATATATAACGGCAATATTTCAACACCCTATCCATATTCGTATTCCTATATAAATAGCTCTTATAGTTCATTGGATGATATTTCATTGTCTTCGTATTGTGATTAATATTAGGTTTTCATTATTTTCTGTTAGCATTTGTTATTTTTTTTATATGCATTTATTGATAATTACTGACTTAGTTATCATATACTTAAGTAAGCAAGCCTTTTTTAAATGATTACAATCATATATATACTTATTAAGCACTACTACATGTGGTTATTTATGTTCATACGCAAGTAAAATCTTTTTTCTTCATACATATGTTTATATATATATACATATATATATGTATATATGTAATGCAAGTATATCGCTCAAATTGTTGGACGACAACGATATATCGCAAATAATTGTTATCCTATCGATCTGATTGATGGATGTTGAAAAATCTAATATTATAAATAAATTAGTAATATCAGGACAATGCTTTTTAAAATTTCTGGGACCCCTTCAATATCTATCCCTGGGATATATACTGTCAATACTTTCATACGATCGGTATAAGCTGAGTTGAGCTGTAATGACAAGATGCGTGGTTACACATGACGAAAATGAAATCGTTAACTCTGGTCCTGTTTGTCGAAAAGAGGCACATTCTTAATTATAACTGGGCTTGTGATGGTTCCTGCACCGAAAATAACCTTTAAATGTGACTATACGTTATATCTTACCCCTAATTACCCCTATATACTCTTAAACATATTACTAATTTATAGATTTCATATGTTGCCACTTTCAACGCATATCCTCAACGTGCAAGTGCAAGAAGCTCTTGATTTTGTTCTCGAGTAGTCATCCAGTATTCATTTGTATATTTTAGTATGATTGTAATTCGGTTAATAAAATATCGGAATCTTTAGTTGATTTCGTAGAATCAAAAACGCATTGTTTTAGTTATTTTTAACTTATAGACATTGGTGCTACAATTAGCATAATTTAGATTCTCTCTATAACTGTATATGAATATAATATATTTATATTTGATACTTTCAACGGAAACATTTTTTGTATATGCCATTTACTGAATTTAGTTTGCATATAAATTTATTCGAAATTTAGTGGATATGAATTTGAACTTAAACAATTATAATAGGCCTCTCAGTCCATATTTTATACAAATCTATGTTGTGTTCGTGTCGTTGTATATGTATGTAAGATATTTATCGCTTGGATAGTTATATTGCTAAACAGACAATTACATTCAAGTATGTATGTATTTATGTGGTTATATGTGTACATATTCATATAAAATTTAATATTTATTTGTATGTACAGTATATATGTGTGTATTTAAGAATGAGTAAGTGTTGCACATTACACAAAACATGTTGACATCAATTATGATGTATTTCGCATGCAAACTTATGAATGTTCTCATGTAAGTATATCCAATTCGCTATAAATTTTTCAATATCTGTATTTTCATGATTATATAAGTGGTTTTCTCAATGCTAATTTATATGCTGGAAATTTATTTATTGTAAATGTAAGAGTTCTTATTTTTATTTTTTTTTTGAAGTACCAGTGGATTTAATTCTTCGAACATTGCACTGCATTTTTCTACTCTCACAAATAAAGTATGTTAGGCTTAACCAATCATCTGCAAACCGTTGAATCGTCACCGGCGCAAATTGAATGTGGCGCTGCCAGAAACAGCTTTCCATTGAAGCAGGCACACAACTGGAAGACTCGATGCATGTGATCTCGACTCTGGGCAGAGCCGAGAATTGGTGGCTGTGCCGTGCGCAAATTGGGCATTAATATTTTCGATGACTCCAAACGTAGCTATTCAATCAAAATTTGGGGAAAGGCCATTTGCAATTTTTTGTTTGTTTGTTGTCATTAGACTTGTATTGAGACTAAAAAGCTGCCTCAATAGATATTTGCTAATTTTCATACTTACGCTGCCATCGAGTGCCCTTAACTTAACATCCTCCAGAGCTAGCAATTCAATGCCGCCGGCTCGTGATTGCAAATTTATATCTTTGGAGGCCATTACTTCTAATTGACGTGTAGGTGACTCTAGTCTGCAATGAGCCCAAGTTAAAAATAATAAAACATGTAAGAATTAAAAATATATCCAGGTATATTATGTCAATTGGAAATACGGCTCTTATTATAATCAATTATGGTTTTTCTACCCATTTTTAATGTTCAGGGTATGAAATGAACGACGACAATCAAAGACCTTAATGACCTTAATTTAATGACAAGCATTTAAAATGTCTCTACCCGAATAACATAAAATAACCAAAATAAAAATAATTTTTTTACGTATTCCAACTGTGTTCCAACATTTTAAAATGGATTGTCAAACATAGAAGAACAACGTGAACTTCCTATATAAGTCAAATGATACTATTTTAATGTAACTTTGTCGACAGTTTGTTAAATGTTCTTGAAAAAACGAAGCGGTCATCATCAAATTTATCGACGTAATCTTTATTCCAATCATTTCTGGTTTGTTAAAGGTCCATACAAACTAAACAACCACAAGCCCATATGGTGTGGTCATTGAATAAAGCGAGTTATCTCCAAAATATCCCAATGTAGATTTCCTGCAAAAAAAAAAAAACTATGAATGCCCCGGAACGCTTTTCAATCCACACGTCGCCACTGATGCCGTTTCAATAGCGATGGATATGGCGATCCCCCCAAATACGCTTATTGCGGCTCTTCAAATGAATACGTATGAGTACACTCACATTGCACATACATATATACACATGTTCGATACGACCATGTGTAAATATTTTTGCACCCAAGCCAGCAAGCTATGTGCCAACACCTCGCGAGTATCAGCCTTTTGTGTTTCGACTAATGGTGTCGTTGTTGTTGTTGTCGCCGTAAGAGCAATGGTCGCTTTGATATACCCTGTATCGCAAAAGCACCATGGGCGCGGGGAGCTTGGAGTATTGGTGTATTTTGTATTTACATATAGATATGCAAATGTATGCGAAACACAAGAATAAATATGTGTAACAAGGTTTCCACTAAATTTATAACTGTGTTAAATTGCAACACTGTGAATAATTTCCAATAGTTTGGTGATTTTTGAATTCACTTTAGATAGTCCGATTTAAACGGTAATAAGCTATTTAAATCCGGATAAATTGTTCTGTCAGATTATATACATATAATGCCATCTCACTTCTTGTTAATGCTTAGTGTAATTATTGCAGTCCGGCTTGTGAGTTTTGAGGCCAATTGCAATAACAACGATGAACGTAGACAACAACGACGAGCAAAAAATGAACGACGAGAGTGAATCTGCTTAAGGAAGACGAACGGCGAAGAGCAGAGTTAGCGACAGTAGCGCGCGACATCGACAAGGAGAGATTCTCAGTTCGAGATAGGTTTAGCGGGTGAGTAAACGACGTGATATATAATATAACGTTGAGAAATTACGGATTATATAATATTATCATTATATTCGCATTCTTAGCTATTATAATAAGCTCCAAACATACATAAATACCCATAACCATGTGAATAAGCCTTCAACACTTACCTTAACTCTCGGCCCGGCTCAGCACGCACATGCGGCGTTTGTATGGACTCGCGGAAGATGGCGCCACCCTCGCCTTCGATGCGCAGCGTGTGCGCGCCGATAGTGACTTCATTTCGATTTACGGAAAATAAATTTCGTCCGTTGGTATCATTGATGCGAAATCCCGCTGACAGACATTCGAACTTATCATGCCCCAAGAATAAATGATTTTCGAGCACACCGTTTGAGTCACGTGTATTGATTGAAAAATTACGTGATGATTCTGATGGTGACGACAGAAACGGTAAAAGAGTACCAATTAATACCGAAAGAGAATGTTGCAAGGCAAAATAAAATATTATATTCCTATTACATTATTTTAATCGCTTTGATAGCAGTATTATTGTTTCGTATTTCAAAGTCGTTTCTGAAATCAAATTAAATCTAAACTCAAAATATAAAGAATTAAAACAATCGCCATATTCTTACAGTTTAATTTAGTACCTGCATATACATTCCCATAAATATATACATAGACATATAGACCTTAGTTCCGCTACGTTAGCGTTTATTTTGAATGGAAAGGTGGTCTTAAACTCATTACAACCGGTATTAAATTAGATTAAAATAAAAACTTTTTCTTCTAGCAAACTAATCAAAACTTGCAAAATTGCTTATGCTCACACAGCTATGTGCTGTAAACCATTGCCATGATATCAAAATGTTCATATCAATTATAACCTTGTTAGTCAAGATGATCAACAAATTAGTTTTTTTGGTAAATTTTTAAAAGCATTCTGTTTTTTTTGTAGAACACATACACCAACTGTTTGTCATGAACTGAAAAAATTGTTCGAACTCGTACTCTCTGGATATGGTCACCGCACCTAATACAATTCCTCATTGCATAAAAAGTGACGTTGTAATAACTTAGCTGCGCCGGCACACACCAAAGCACAAGTTGGATTTTCACATATGACCGTGACTTTCCCCCTCATCTGTCACCCTCAGTGGAGCTACGGATCTCACATATGCAGATTATCTCTATCTGTAATTGTGCATCGCCTGCCTGTTCAGCGACATGACGACGCAGCTGTAGCAGGTCTGATCTCATTTGATTAGATACCACTACCACTTGTCCATTTCTATACATAGTGTGTACGTATGTACATACATACGTATGTGTGCACATCAACATACATGTGTGGATAAGTATGAACGCTGAACGAATTCGACTTTGGCATGGTTTTCCATGCTTTTTGCCTATCTGCGTATCTTCTGATTTATGACCCGAGTGACAAGGGCACACATTTGTCCTAGTCAGGCTCAACATTAGGGCAGTTACCTTTAAGAAGACGAAATGGAGGACTACAAGTGGCGTCAAACGATTCAACTAAGTAACAATGCTTCTATTTTTTTGATTTAACATTCACGTTTTTTTTTAAATATATTTCTTAAATTATTTAAAAAATTAATAATAGCTCGCACTGATTGCGCAGATTCGTTGAGGTATATCCCCACTAAACATGTGGGAAAATTAAATATTTAAGCAGAGCACTCGCTTGCACTCACCTATCGATATCGGCTGTCCATGCCTCGAGCGTATTGTGGATGCGCGAAGCATGTCCATAATAACCGCCTGACCTGTGAGTTGGATGCCACCGGGAACTATTTTCAGTTGACCCATGCCCTCCTGCAAGGGTCAGGGGCAGGGTATATAAGATATGAAGCCCTTTTGGTCATACAGTTTGCGTCTGCACTTACCATTGAAAACTCCATCACCTTGAGTATCCACAGAGTCAGCACCAAATTTGTTATAATCAGAAGCATTAGTAGCAAAAGCAATGTGTATAAACATTTTTTACGCCAGCCGATCAGGCCAAGATATAACTCGATTCCATTGAAAGCGCCCGCACTCTCGTGACCGTTGGCCGGCACAGTTAAGCATTTCCCGCCGGCCATAACACCGCGACTTCTTCGCTGCTCGACACCTGTCTTTGCCGTCTTGGTGGATACAGCCACTCCTCCTCCATTACCCCCATCATCACCATTGTTGTTGCGCGTCAAGATGCCTGTGTGACTGGGTTTACTTTTGCGCATTTGCTTGGGCGTTGCTTTGGCGTGTTGTTGTCCCACCACCATGGGTAATGGCGTTATAGTTGCTCTAGAAATATCAACTTCCGCACTGCCACCCGGTATCATCGTTATCAATTGGTATTCTCCTTGTTCCTTGTTGCTGTTCAATTGCAATATTTTTCCCGTTTTTATTATTTGAACGCTCCACTAAGTATGCGTTCTGTGCCGTCCATATCAACAATGTTTCTTGCAGTGGAACGAAGTTTTGCTCTAATAATGTTTTGTTTATTATTACTTCAAATTGTCATTGTCCAATGAGTAGATGACTTAATTGAGGAATGCAGTTCGGCCGTGCATTGCGTTCTAGGGTCTCAAAGTCTGTAGTAACTACAGGGATTATTGCTGAAATGAAATTTCCAAAGTATATTAATTTTACAAAATTATTTGCGAAAAGGTGTTACTACTTTTGAATTTATTATTATTGATTCGATTTCGAAAATGGTTAATGGTTTTTCATAAGATGTGGTGTATGAGTGCGCGTTTTTGGATTGGACGAGTTCTTTTGATTAAAGCATTCTTCCTTGTTTTGGCTAACATAGGAGCATAGGATAAACAAACAGACAGACAGACTATGTCGGATATTATTACTAAAAAAATAATATATATACCTTATGTGGTCGGTCACACCTCCAATTTTATATCAATTCATATTTATTAAAAGTGCACATATCAAGATAGATTATTTCTCAGAATTTCAATCTATATGGCCTGTTGCTTTATCGAATGCAAAATATTTGAATACACATATTTCTTGACCAAGTGTTAATCACCTCCGGAAGGGTATTCAAAGTTTGATTGTGCTGTGCTTAATATGCCCTTCTTATATCGATATATACATATATACTGGCTGTCTCACTAACAGACTGATGAGCTGCGATAAAATGTCAATGCTCGTTCCCCCTTCTATATTGCACCTATTTTGCTTGAATCTGTTGATGATTTCACACGTGCAATTGTTAAATTATGCATAAGAGCATATGAAAATGGGCAAATATACACAAATAAACATACACATGTGTATATACCTACATTTACAGTGAATGTAAGAGAACGAGAGATGAGACAATATGACACTTACTTACGTGAGCTGCACTATCGTCACCATTGCGATGCACAATCGAGTAAGCCGGCATATGATCATTTATTAAGTTATTACAAAAAAAAAAAAAAAATGGACGGGGTACTGTTCCTTCTCTGAAGCAGCCTATAAAGTCAAAAATACTAAAACATTAACGTCTGAATCGTCTTTCAATAAGTTTCTGAAGGCAAAGTTGAGTCAATTAAAAATAAACTAAATGTGGAAAAAATCTAAATTTAGAAAATATGTGGATGTGTTTTTTTCATGTGGCTTTTCATGGTCATTGTGAGAACAGCGTGAGCAGTGAAACACATTTTTCGTTTGCTCAATAAAAATGTAGAATTATATGTGTTGATATTTTCGTTTTTGAAACTTATTTCTACATATTTATTTCGTATGAGCAATGTGACCTAGTGTAATTTATTCCTTTCATAAATACATGTATTTACTTATTTATGTAAATATATGAATATTTCTTAATTACAAAATGGTCTGCATTTTCATCGGTCTGTTTCCATGCAAACTAGAATATTTCTAGCTTTATCTCTATTTTTCCTGCAAGCAGTATTATATTGCTTAATATCTTAACTGGTAGCCTGATTTCACTATACCACTTATTTTTTATATTAACATTCTTAACATTGCACGATTCGGTTAGAGTGAGTGAATAATTAGATTGTGTTTATGAAATGAACAATAAAAAAATTGATTTAAACGTAAGGCCATAACCATTTCTTCAAACAATCCAGTAATAAGAAGCAAATTTCTTGCTTTTAGCATTATAAAAGTTATAAAAATATAAATACCAAACACTCGATATAAATACATACTTATGTATTTACTTATATTTAGCCTAGTCAAACATTTTATAAAATAACAAACAAGAATTCCATTGCTCCTACTATACACCTGCGCACTTAGGACAACTAAGGTTGCGATTGGTCGATATGGAAAATGTGTCTAGGGAAATTAGAGAATTGTTCAGTATGTGTTTGTTCGGTACTTAGCAATTAAGAAACTGCTTATAGATATTTTTAGGAAGAAAAAAGCCGCAAGAACAAAAATTTTCGTAAACATGCCAATTTTAAATTAATGGTCAAGGCGATTTGGCGTTAAAAATGCTTGCTGCACAGATACTCTGTAAACTGCTTGAAAAAAAATAAATATATATAAAATTCAATATATCTTTTTTTTTGCAAGCGGCAGTACGCTAGACTCATAACTATTTGTAAAACAACTCGTTCTTGTGTATATCGGAAGCTATCTACACCAAACCATAGTGAAGTCTGTTCTGCAAGGGCATATAATTTTCGGTGTTTTGTTTTTCTTTCTTAGCTTTTCTTTCAAATTGTACCTTTTACTTAAATTGCTGCAGACCTAAAGAAGTTGGTGATCTTTTTTCCAAACAGTAATGTTTCAACTTATCAGCCAAATATGCCGATCAAAGAGTTAGCTTATAAATAATTTGTATACTAAGTTTAATCCAATTATTTATGGTATAAAGGTAATGCTGATAATTTGCAGTAATTTAATAATTTAGTACTTAATTATTTTTATGAAATCCCGTGAAAATCCCGTCGGAACGGCTTTTATTTCCTGCTTAAGAGTTTGCTTCCTTTTAAAGTTAAACTTTAAGAAATTTAGAATAAGAAATAAGATTAGCATATGAATTTCAGCATTCGAAGACGCCGCTCGAAAAACACTTTTTAAAACTCATTGAGAGTGCGCAAGTTAGAGTTTGAAAGTGCAATTGTATACAGTGACCTGTGTGTGTGCGTGAGTGTGACAGGATTTGGGGATATTTCGGGTGTAAGTAGATTGCGCAAAAACGTTTTCATTATGCTACATACTACCCATAATCTGAAAAAAGAGGTCGGGCAAGCAGTCAGACTGGCAAAATGTCGGTCGGGACGTGCTCTGTTAGCGGTAAACTAGAAAACTAGAACCCGAATGCAAATACACAGCGAGTTGATTTAGTATCTGCAGACAGCCGGTTATTACACGCACTCGAATGGCGAGCAAAAGGTTTACTGGCCGGAAATAAGGACAGCAACTATTAGTTGCAGTGGCTGGAGCTCGAACGACGAGCAACGACTGTTCTCCATCTAGCACGTACGTCCAGTTTTAGTTAAGTTACAGATATATGTAGTTGCCCCTGCTTAGTTAATGGTGCATGTTCTAGTCGTTGTTGTTGTCATACGTTTTATTGCCACATATGCTGCAAATATTTCAGCTGCAGTAGTTGTCGATGGTCATAGTCATAGCTAGCACAAATTTGAGCACACGACACGATGCCACTTGTATTCCAGAGCATGGAAAATCGGTCAAATCAGCTTATTATGTTGTTGAAATTATCAAGTGAAAATTAAATAGTTATTTACAAACTGCGTTCGATTATGTAGTTTATTTGTTACCGTCTTTTATAAATTTCAATGACATAAGTGAGAAACAGGTCACCATGTTGTTGCGAAGGTTCCTCACTTTGAATTTATCAACAGTATCTTCTCAAGATACATTGGACAATTTGTAATACAATTTCGGCAATACAATATTTTAAAGATTATTCGAACTTATATGTGAGCACATAATGTTAGTCATTTGCAGTATATAAAAGTAAGTTTAGGCTCCAGTGTTGTAGAGTATTTCAATACACGAAACATTTGTGTATGCATGCACACTTTGGAAACGGCAACCTATTTAAAGATGTCCAAAAGTCCTTGACAATGGATAATTTTAAGTGAACTGAGCTTATTGTATGCAATACTAGAGGAAACCCATATTTTGAAGGGTCAAAAAGCAGTCGGCGACTTACAGGCATGCAGACACTTGGCCATTTGTTCGTAAGCAGAATGTATTGCATTGTCCTGCTATTAAGTTATCAACAACAGCAAACAGACATATTCGCCGGAGTTCATAAGGGTCGAGCACGTATTTGTGGCGGTGTCTATATTGTCCTTATGTACGGTCCCTACTTGACTCCGACGCCAACTCATATCTGGTTTCTGGTGAAAGTTGCTGTAGTTCTTAATTATATAGTACTCCTTTCTGTTTCGGCAATATACATGAACCCCAACAACTGTCTCTACTTCGGAGAAAAGCATTTTTATTCAAATCACGCGTAGGGATAAGCCCATAATTTAGTAGACAGACATTTCATTTTTGCCACAAAGCTGTCGATTTCCTTCATTTTGAGAATTATATCATTTAGTTGAACTGCTTTAATATTTTGCAGAATTAACAGATGTCCTTCGGTTAAAGGAACTTTATATTAAATGATCATCATCTTATATATAATCTTTTTCTTATCACCTATTTGCATCTTGAGTTAAAATTATTCACAAGAATTGTGTACAAAATTCTACGTGCAAAAGCTGAAAATAATTAATTAAATATTGAATATAGCGATATAGCGATATTCCTTGTCTGGTAAAAAAGGCCATATTGATCAGACACACCATACGAAATTTGTCATCGAGGTTCTCTGATTTACACACCCAAATTTATTTAAATCTAACTCGCTAATATGCCAAATAGAATAAGCGAAGCCGTTCGATTTCTTGGATGTATAAAAATTTGATTCCTTATGAATGCAGTTGCTAATAAAATCTGTCTCGATATGTAAAATGTTCACCGAAATGAAACACTTACCGTATTGCTATTTTCTACTTATTAACTATTCTCTAGAAACTGAGTATTTTAACAATTTTGTTCGCATTTCATCAAAAGAGGACAATTTAATGGGTGTTTTGTTCATTGATGACAATAATGTAATCGTATTATATAAAGTCAATTAAAATCCACTATTTCATTAATTTGTCACTAAGGCATTTAAAAAAACATTTTCACCCGGTATTTGCACACATAAAGTAGCATCGAGATAAACATATCAATCGAATAAACGTTTACACTTAAAATAAAAGGGAAATTATTTTAAATACCAGAACACATAGCTTATAAACATTTCGTTCATCAAAAAAAATAAAATGCCACAAAAAAAAAAAACCGATTGAGAGCTATTTGCGAATCTTGACAAACAATTATTTGGCTTCACTTCACGTGGGCCGCGTTTCGTGTACTGATGTCGTGAACGTTTGTAAAACAACTGACGGCAAATTTACTTTGGCGGAACATCAACACTTCCGTGGCCGCTGCGGCGGCAGCCAGTGGGAATTGGCACAGGTTGACGGCGGACTGGCAGCCGCTAAGACATCGTGTTCACAAAGCTTTCGCCGAACGCTAGCTAAAAGTTTCACTCAAACATCGGGTGCTCGTTCGTACCGGTGGTAGGTCGGGTGCGTGCACTGAGCTGTGCCGTCGGCTCTGTTCGGTATTTGAACCTCGCTGGTTTGTTTACCTTTTATCACATTCAACACGTGGTTCTTGGGTTACTCAAAACTTCGCTTTTGTTTACCTTAGCAACTCAGTAGCCAGTAGAAGCCAAATAAAACGCATGTATATAGATGCTTATTCTATGTTGCCTATCAATGAAACTATTGCTGCATCTTACTTATTACTTACTTGTTCAATTACGACCTCCATCCGATTTATAAGTGTATCTATATGTATATATTTATTACACGAATGGGGAATTTGTAAGTCGAAAACTGAGTCTAAACTTTTATTCTGTTCAATTCTCATCAGATGCATCTTCCTATATGCAATGTTGCCTATATATGCTAGTTTATATGAGTATAATTATACAGTTAATTAAATGCCTCCAACAAAGCAGACATATTTGAAAATTAATTACTGTAATCTTTATGTATGAATGTATTTTTAAAACAAGATTCTTTGCCTTTGTGGGACAAGAAATGACGAAGGTTGCCTTTTTTGGGACCTTTTTATTAAGCACACAGTCGCACATAGCCTTAGCGGATTTCGCAAATTAAAAGCGTTTTCATCTTTGGCAAGTTCAGAGTTCATAATTTTTGCGCCTTTTATGAAAATATGAAAAGGACTATAGCATGCGTGGGTTGCACACACATTGGTCCTTTTAATTGTTCTCTCCAACATCTGGTGAAGGGCGTTGCCGCACCAGAGGATTGCAGGTGGGGCACAAGCGGCAAACCGTATTTGGGATACAACTGATGCAGCGGTGATATTTTAACGTTAGATATATATAGAAAGTTGTGAGCACCCGCTCCGCTACTTATCTTTTTTCATTGTTAAGAGAGTCGCCCACTTTTTGGCTAGGAATACTTTAGATGTGGGCGTGGTAGATCTGCCCAGAGGCTTTGCGAAACCACATATCAAACAAGAACCCTTGTAATGGTGCCCTGCCATACCGCTCCGCATGTTATTCATTTCACAAAGAAAATCCACACATTCATATACATACACACATGTTAATTGTCCTCTCGGGCCTATGAGTCGGGCTTGCAGGCACAGTTGGCGTTCTCAACAATGTGGATTTAATGCATATATAATTTCTTAATTTAAAACTTGTTTTTATCGGATTTTGGTCTTGGGTTTGACATAGCACGTTTACTGGAAAAATAATGAGCTCAGCGTTATAAATACACTGCAATATAGCAGTCTATTTTTAATCCTTGCTATATTATGGACTGAAATAACTCTGCATGTCTATATCTAAGCTGTTTATTTAGTAGTTTATGTTAGCTACGCTGGACATTATATTAAGGGCCCTGTACTTATTAATCATCTAGCAGTATAATTAAGATCATACATACATATTTATTTGTGCTTTCTCGAATCCGATATTTTAAGATTTTTTGACAATCAAAATAACAGTTTAGCGATAAAAATTATATAACTAGTGCCCTTTTCATACCATGTTTGAGCGTCGTGCTCTAACAATTAACACAATGACTATTGCGTGCAATCCTGGTGACTGAAAATTGAGTGCTCTCCATATGTATTATGAAAATGGTCATCAAACATGAAATGGTCAACTGTCCACCTCTAGACTCAGACTGACCTCATTCATTCTGAAATAACGCAGACGAAATTTATATGGAAAGGTAAACGAAAGCTTGGCGCAGCTAAACTCTGTGATGTCAACGCCAAACAACAAACGTCAATATACAGAAATGAACGTCATAAAGCAAGTGGAGACATTGAGAGATTGAGAGACAGTGGTTGTCTGTGAGCTAGTCAGTCCATCAATTGTTTCAACGTGAGTGCGAATATTTGTTGATTTTTGATGATGGTATCATCAACCCATCGGTATAGCAAAAGAAGGAGCCGGGGCAACAGCAGGAGGCACACATGCACAGCGCTGGTCTTTCCTTCCTGTTTCTGATGCAACTCTGGCAGCTAATGCCGAAGTGCACAAAAAACCAACCAGACCAGCGATCGCCAAGCGACGCGATAGCACAGCAGCCCATACTGATATGTAGAAGTGTTATGGTCTCGGTCTCTGTCTCTTTCTCTGGTTCAAGCTCAGTGCCAGCCCAAAGGACGGGCGAACAGAAATCCCATGAATAATTCCACTTCAATTGCACTTTGTATATTTCATTTTTGTGTTGCATACATCACAACGGAAGCGTCAATGACAGACGACAGCAATTGGCTTTGATAACGTTTTCTATTTTGCTTTTTTTCCAAAAGTACTAAGGTCGACAGAGTGTTGATATCTGTTTATTCTACGGTTGTACCAATATGCGTAATTCACTTATTAATCAACAATAATTCGCGGGCTTCTCCCAATTGACGCAAGTGAAACACTGATTTATTTATTTTGATGCTCTGTGGACTTAAATAAACTTGTGTGTCAAAGTTCTATCAATTATTCAGATAAAATACATGACAATACATTCACTACATTTGACCATTTGTAAATTGAATGATGGATATGTGAGTTTATAGCATTAAGTCGTTTGGCTTTTGGCTGGATTAAAAAAAAAATATATCCTATAATTGTGATAGTAACACTAAAAATCCGATATACATATGTACATACTCATCCAAACATATGCTATTCATATGCATTCATCCTTTTCATATATACACATGGTCTATCAAAAAAAAAATAGTTAGTGAAAATGTATATAAAAAACGGACTTGGAACTGAATGCAATGGAAATGTGTATTATTCAAATAAGAGTCCAACAAAAAGACCATCCGTTTTGAATTGCATACATATATACACTATATAGTTAAGTCAACCGTAATGGCGCGCGATTGGCGAATTGCCAGGTGTACAGGAAGTTTTCTCTGGCTCCAGAGATACTTTAAGAGTTGTCTGCAAATGGCAGAAGTATCAATTTCCATTCATTTTTTGGACAGCCGAATATAAGCGTACACATCCATACACATGTGTACACATTTACATATATACACATAAACATATACATATACAAATATGTAAATTGCACTGATTTTTAAACACATGAATTCTTCATCAGATTTCACACTTTCTTGCTTGCCACATGTAACCAACATACATAGGCAAACACTCTTGACTTCAGTTGTCTAAGCGATTTTTGATTACACTTCCGTCGGAAATTATCATATATCCTTCAGCTCGAATAATTTTTAAAAGTCGCGACGAGAAGTCTATTCGTACAATAAGCAATCTGTATAAAGGCACACCTGTCGTTATCTCCTTTTGCATAACTCGTGCTGCTATAATAAGTGAGAATGCTGTAGTCGAGGAAGCTCGACTACGAGATACCTAGCTGCCGAATTAAGATCACCGACTCTGAGATCACCTTTAGTCTACCTAATAGAAAAATTAAATTGCGTATTTTAGCACAATTTTGTGTAGCATTACGCGTACATAGTGAAAGCTATAGAAGCAATCTAAAATTTCTTAAATATTCAACTGACAGGTACGACGGCATAAGCATTCAACTTCATTACCCAATAAAATTGTCAGGCAGGTTATAAATATAAATACATATACTATTTGCATATGTATCTTTATGAAATTGCTATTAAAAATAAAATGTGTGCTCCGCAGAGAAGTGATATGCATGATTGACATTAAAAATATGTAGGTTAGCTTAAATGCAATCACAAAAGTTAATACACCCGCTTTTGACTTTGTGAACATCATAGAAAACAAAGCATTTAGCCAGACAGACAGACAGAACACCCTCACTTCGAGCCGGCCTGACCAAGCGACGGCGAAACCCGACACTAATTAAAGGCATTTGTTGTAGCATTTTCATTCAATTAATTATTTCGGATATCAGCGCTGTCAATCTTTTTATCAACAAATCTGCCAAGCCAGAGCCACAGTAAGCGGGTAATCGTGGTGCCGGCGCAGTGTTGGCAGAAAACTTATTTGTTTTGGCAGCTTGAGGCCAGCAGCTTGCGTTGAGTATCGGGTGAGCGGGCAACACCGGCTAGAGCGCACAACGGGTGGTTTGGGACTCATGCCAGGGCCAGGCAATGCATTGTGTAAGCTTTGTTATTACTTTGTCTCTCTTCTGCCACTTCTGCCCATCATGCTACATAGCATTCTGGCTGATATTTTTGGAGTCCCGCTAGTCCCTTCCTTAAATGTCTATCATCCGTCAGTTATTTTACTGTACTGTTATTATACAAGTTCCCAAGTGGCTGATGTATATATAAGATATTTGTAAGAACCAGTTCTGCCTTGGATCATTTAAATATTTCTTGTATTGTGTTCAGCTATATTTTATGATTTTTTTGGCCAGTCTTGGCATCCTCTCCTTAAAAGCATGCAGTTAGCAAAGTACTTCAGTCGGAGTGCGCTAGTCGAATGTTTCGACTGAGCAAAACAAATCCCCACACTGCTAAAGTCCTATTCTGACATAACATCTGTGCTTATTGTCCAATTAATCAGGCTCTTTCACCATTTATATACCAAATTATATACTCGCATCCGTAAAAGTAACATGTATTGGAAAATGTGTTCAACAGAGTTAATATAATTAAAGTATCGTTGCGAGCGATCAACTTAAATTGAAGGTATTCAGTAGTGTTTTGCGGTTGACAACGAAAGGCTGTTAACCTGGTCAAGGCAAGGCCCTTAACATTGCGAATTCAAACCCAATAAGGAACTCGTTTCCATATAGAGGCTTCTTCCTGTATGATGTGCATGTGGGGACATCCTTTCATAGGCATATTTTCAGTGTGTCCGCTTGCTCAGTGTGAAAGGTGCTACTTACCTTTTTATGCAAATATAAAAAAAAATGGCTAAGCACATAAATGGTCTTTCAGCCCACTCAATGTTGCTTATCTTTGAGCGGCTGCTCCTCTGCGACTATAGCAACGACAGTCGAGTTTCAGCTCAAAACGTGGTTGGTTGGTTAGCTGAAATTGAGCTTGATGTCGGCTTTTAAAGAGACAGTATTTAAAAGTATAAATATGTTTTTCACTGGAGCCAAGCTTGTAGAAATTGTGGGGTAGACCACCAGACGGACCAACGCCAACAGTGATGCCAGTGCAATCTAGATTTGAGATCGGAATCGTAGAACCGGAAATAAAACAGGAAAATTAAAAACGTACAAAAGGTGCAACACAGAGAGGAATGGAATGCAGTCAGTTTGCAAACAGATAGGCGACCGGTAGGCAGACAAACGTGCTCTAAGAGTAACATTGAGCGCAGCCTGGCAGGTGAGGAAGCTTGCGAAAATACAAAAGCAAAAAATATACAACTCCGAGGGCAATATGTAAAATGAATAGAGCAAAAAGTAGCGGTGGGTTCGAAAGCGTTAAATCGCCCACCTTCTTCGCAACTGCCGCAAGGGCATCGACTGTAAGGCCAGACCAGTCCAGCCGAGAGTGATTAAAGTTGCCACACGTGCACACGTCGGGAATAGTGTACCATAGCTTTTAGAAAAGATTAAAACTAACAAAAAAAAAAAAAAGAAGCACTTTCACTTACATAAGAAATCGTCCTGACGTAAAAATCACCCTGAAAACAAAAAAAAAAATTCTGACTCTAAGAAATAATCTGTAAGTAAACGAAAATAATGTCTTAAGATTAGAAACATTTTTTTTTTTTTGTTTTTACAAATATTTTCTATTATTAAGATATAAATAAATATAAAAAAAAAACATAAATGCAAGCACTTATTTTAAAAAGAAAAAAATCCTCTTTAAATTGCTGAAAAAATAATTAGTCAACTCGCGATCAAAAAGTTGGACTTCTGTAATCATATAAAACACGCCCTGCAAATTAGACATATTTTTCTGACATTATTAGACATACACATATTTAGAATGTTCCCTGTATATAATATTCTGTTTATTGGTCTGATTATCATGAAAACTAGTAATCAATTGTCGATTTTATCTGTAATTTTCAACTGATTAATTCTATAGAAGAAAATAATCAATATGATATTAATAATTAGAAACCATAGTACCAAATTTAAATTTGGGAAAGCAGTATAATAAAGATGTGGAAAAGAATTTAACATGCTGAAGGAAGCATGTCCATAGTGAACTATGTTCTTAATCAGCATCAATGGCCGAATCAATATAACAATTATTAATAGATGCAGAATATAAAAACAAAAGTCCTACAATCGTCATGTACCGACAGGTACTTAACAGCAGGGACAAATTGTACAAATATCACAAATGCTTTAGAAGAGATGGGAAAACAATTACTTAAAGCAATTCTTCCGAACCATTTGTATCAAATCCTCAAAATGCACTTGCCCTCGTCAAACTGCCTGAAAGAAAATTCCATCAAAATACAAACGACTGTCGGACTTTGTGATTGTCTGGTTTACTCTATGTAGGGCAGCTAAAAGTTATTGAAAGCGCAACAAAACCAATACCAAAAGTAAAATCAAAGTCAATGACGTATGTGGGGAATAAAAGTCTACGTTAAAATTTGAAAAAAATGAAGAGACAATCGGATACATACAAATATTAAAGCAACTTATGTATAGAAAATAATACTATAAAATTGATAAAGTAAAAGCAAGTGGCAAGCACAGTAATAACAGTTGAATCACCATTCTACTGTTCATTTTCATCGAGTCCCCGTCATTCATCTGTCGACAAACTTGCTAAATACAAAACTGCAACCGACGATGCCTCAAAGAATGGCAGCCCCTTTTTTTAATTTTCAATGTCTAGGATTTTCCATTTTTTAGTCAGCCATAGTTGGGTAGCCTGTCGCTAATTCTTCACTTCTCTGCGTTTTTATTACAAACCCCAATTGAGTTCTCGCAAATACCTTTTATTTTGGCAATCCGCTATTCCAGCACCAGTATGAAAGTTCGAGTGTTTGTACGTAAATTATAAAATCGATTCAAGTTTCCACTCAATTACCTGTTGTTCGAAATACAAAAGTAAGGTATCACCAGTGTCGATTGGCATTTACTTGTTATACGCTAAAGCTGCAGTAAATGTTCTAGGAAGATGAGGGAGACAAATTGTGAAAATATTTGTATAAACGGAGATAACCCCAATTAGCAAAATTAAACTTACTTTGTAACTGCTGAAGCATTTACTTTCTTTTAGCATCGATGTGAACTTGCTTCACAGTGATCAGATTTGTAGCACTTGTAATTGGCGTTTGTGTCTCGTCTGATTGCTTTTTGACTGTTTGTTTGCAATATTATAAAGTGAAGCTGTGGATGTTGGACTATCGTTTTGCTTGTACTATTCATCACTCTTATACGTAATACGTATGCTTTGAATCTTCGTGGAAATTTATAACTGCTGCTTTCGAGTTTTCGATAGTATTTTGATGCTGCTGATTTAAATGCGGAGCATTCGTTTTGATTATATGGAAGAAGAAATGCATTTTCAGGCACGTCTGTAGTCAGATTGAATATATTAAAGAACAACTTCACTCATCAAATGGAAGTCATAAAAATCTTTTTCATTGATTATTTAACGATTTCTTAAGTGGTTTCTTAAGTACAGAAAAAAACTTGCCGCTAATATGCGATTAAGTTAAAGTACCCGCAAGGAAGGCTGAGGGTATTATATATGTGTTCATTTTGCTTGTGGGCGTGTGTGTGTCTTTATGTGACTGGGTTTCCTGCGTACAGTTAGCACAACTAGGCCAAGTTAAAGGGGGATTTGCGGACCCACAGAGCAAGTCAAAGTGAATTGATGAAGCGTTTTTCGAAAACTTTTCTGAGCGCTATAGATGGGTAGGCTAGTACACCCATAAGCCGATGGGCTGGCGCAATTTGCAAGCTAAATCGCACAAGGCAAATAATAAAAAAGTTAAGACAGCTACCACGGCCCATGCAAAGTTGCAACACAAAAAGAGCTGTGAAAAAAGAGCAAGGAAAAGGTCAAAAGAAAAGAACTTAGATGGGATAAACCGGCGTTCTTAAGTAACTCGAATGGCATTCGCTTAAAGTTTGGTGGTTCGTTTTGCCTGGAAACGGAAGTAAGTTCAAGATGAAGTTACAAAAGTCGAAAGCGAGTAACGCTCGAATCGAGCATTTGTTTGTGTCTAGAACGGTTGTCGTTGAGCGATTATGTTTTCAGCAGCTGTTGCCTGACTGTCGGCCAAACGCCAGCTTGGCTGGCTTAGTTAAATTTTTGGTCTACAGTGTCACCATTTGATTTGAAGGTTCTTCTTCGAATATTCGCTTTGAAATGCTATTAAGATATGTGCCTATGCATTTTTAAATAAACCGATTTACATGATTTATTTACATATTTAATTTATTAGACATTTGCAAGGTCGGTTTGAAAAATAAAATATATATGGAGTTGCATTTGGTTGACTTAGGATGTGTAACTGTAGGATAGATTTATGTACAGGCAAATATGACTGAATATGCTCAACTGTTGATTCTTTTAGAAAGGAAATAAAAATATGTATGCATATACCTTCCAGAATCAAAGATGCATGTGAATTATCTTTGTACAACTTTAATTTCCATTTCCGAACAAGTTTAATGAGTGAAGGGCTAAATCTTTCTCGAGATAGTTATAATACTTACTTTCAAAAAAAAAGAAATTTCATATGTGTACATAAATTAAATGAATTACCATTCCGCTGTTCGTAGCTTTAAGTAGAGAATGCTAATAGCGCACATTTGACAGGGACAGCAACAATATCATGGGCTGTCGACTAGGACATTAAAAGCAGCGTTGAAATAGAACATCCGGCTGAAACGCAAAAACACCAAAGAAAATCCCAGCGTAATGCAATTTTCATTTTTCTGGTCACGTACGAAAAGTAAATCAATTAAGTTGTCATAAATTGTACAACTGCAGCTGACGACACTTAGCTGCTGTCGCATTCGCACACGCATTCGCCACCATCTCCCGCCATCCTCGCCACCATCCCCGCCACTACCAGCGTGCCGCTTTCCATCTCAGCGGTCCCTTTACATCATCCCCTCGAACCTCTTGTCGCTTATTTAATTTTTTTTATTTGCACAGCAAATTGAGCGGTATTTGTTTTTACTTTCATTTCTATGCATCTGACTGCTCACTCAAAGACACACTAATAAACCGAAAAACACGCCGACAAGTTATGCAAAACATGCATATTATTCAATATATGGTTTATATCCGGCTTTGTTCGGTTCAAAAATTGTTCTCATAGTTCTAGCCACCACATTTAAAAAGGAATAATATGTTTTTCGGCATCTTGTTGCCCTTAACACTTGGAAAGTTTCACTCACAAGTACGAAAACAATGTGTTACATTTTTTTTGGTTATCATTCGGTGTTTGTAACTGTTGCAGACCCGGTACAGGGTATCTGCTTCAAGGACACTCCTGGTAAGAACACTTCAACTTGTTTTTCTATAGAACTCATTGTTTAGACAACCGTTTGATAAAAGCTACTAAAAAAAATAAATGTTGACCATAGCATTTGTAAAGTGCGACTGACAACGCAAAAGCGTAAACATTATTTTCTAAGTGGCCAAGCTTTTGACGTCCATAAATAAAATAGTTAAAAAATGTTCTCATCCACTAATATGTAAGATATAGAAATATCCTTACCAACATAAATAGTTGTAAGTAATAGACGACTAAAAGTAAAGAATGTTTGTCACGGAGATATCCTGCTCTCATTTATATTTATTTATATTTGTGTGATTGCTAAGCATACATATTTACTGACACATACTTATTCACAAAATATGTATGGGCTGTAGCATCGTTCTACTTGCTTTTGACACGTTATCATTTTATTTATTATACTCTGATACCGAAATTATCATCGTATATTTGTTTTGTGAAATATCCGTCCGTCTGTCTGTCAATCTGACCGTCTGCATGAACGTATCTTTTTTCGGCACCCTTACAGATAGAGACTTGAAATTTGAAACATATACTGGTTTGTGCCCGCGTCAGGCAAAATGTAAAAATTGGAGTGCTACTTCCACTAGGAGGTTAGCAAAACGATAAAAAAAAAAAAAAACTCTGACAGTTTGAAAGCTAGTCTCAAAATTTGATTGGTAGGATGCTGCGCCCATAATCGCCAAAGCCGATATTTCCGAAAGTGTAAGTCGATCAAACTACATATCTCCCACAATTTTAAAGATAGAATCACCACACTTGAAAGGTAACTTCCGCGTAACTTCCTTCAAGCATTGCCTTTTACATTTTTAGACCACGCATACAACCGCCGCCGAAACATCGGCCGTAGAAATCTGAAATGTGTATATCTTCCACAATTTATAGCCTAGAGTAACCAAATTTTGAAAGAATATTACTATTAACTCCCCTAAGACATCGGTAAGAAATTGTATGGCCACGCCCACTTCCATCCTCCAAAATCGATTAAATTTATATCTTACGCAATTTAAGAGCTATTGTTAACAAGCTTGGAAGGTAAATTACTAAGATCGCATCTCGAAAGCATATATCTCCCCCAATTCGTCAGCTACAGTTACCAAAATAGGGAGGAATATTGCTAGAAAACTCTTCCAACAGTCTTTTTAAGCCACGCTCACTCCCACCCTCAAAATGCACAAAAGCCTATATCTACCGCAATTAGATAGATAGATTACAAGCAACCTGCTTCTAGTTTTGGTGTTTCTTGGTTATACCCACCCTGTTCTCTGGTACCTGTTATCAGATGGTATTATCTATTGATATAAGAGTATTTAGCAGTTGGTTATGCCCGACAGCAACGTTCTCTCTTGTTTTTTTTTTTATTGTTTATATTATATTAGTAAGACTGTAGAAGGGAAAATAACACCCACCTCCTATCTAGGCTGCAGACAACCGGCACTTTAGTTAAGCTCAAAATGATTGCGTATAATTTGAACGCATTTAGAGTGGGTCACTGAGGGCTGCTATATGAAACATCTGGTGGACGAAGGAAAAGATTTAAGAAAAGAACAACGCTCTTGCTCCCTTTGTGGTAGCTGCCAATTTGCTGTCTCAACGGGCTTTCGGGCTCATTTCAACAAGGATTATTTACTTCGCGAAAGATTCAATAACAATTTTGAAATGAGAGTAATTTCGTAAAGCTGAGCTGTAGATAAGCTAAAATAATGTCGCATAAGGCGAAAAGTTTGGCTCCTCAGTGGTCCTTGACGGCAACAATTTGCCAAAGCAGCTAAGTAAAGAACGAAAGGCAAAAAGAATAAAAGAGGAAATTACGCGATTTTGGTGTTTGAAGTGTAATTTCTGGTCACTTACCAAGTGCATAAAATGTATTTATGCTTTTATGTGCATTAAAAATTCCAGCCAAGAGAATAAAGAAATTTCAGCTTCTGCTGCTTGTGTATTTTATTTAAACTACAAATATTATTCATCTGGAAAGAATATATTTTAAATGATTCGCTTAGAAAATCAATCTCTGTGATTCTGGTCGTCCAGTCAATAACCAATAAATGTTACCTTAACCCTTAGACAGTGCACTGAAAACCTATCATGATTGGAACCGTAGTTGGCACACATTTCAAATTAACTTGGCTCGGTTACCGGCCTATAAGCCAAATTCGAGTCATTCCGTTCTGGCAGCAAGCTTGTTCAATAAATGACAGCTAGCCAAAGTAAGTAATTACATTAAATCATCAGCCGGCCATTTCCCATCTCTTGTAGTGGTTATTCAATCAATTACCATTCCATAACTATGTCATCTACTCAGACTGCTTCTGTATTTGATTTTCTGAATAGAGGAAATGAAATTTCACGATCGTCGCACATCTCAATTTACTGTGTCCTTCATAGGCCTGTTAATACGAGCCGAGGAATTCAACTTAGCTACATGTATACATATGTCTGACATCACCATCAGATGTCGGTTTGGCCAAACATAATGTCACTTAAGGAAATAAGCTCCAGCACCATGTCGATTTAGTTATTTTTCTTTGCCTTATTGGGACAAACACGTCTTTCATTGTTCGACGTAGGCGCCATCGACGCATTGCATTTAAAATGCGCCATGCATGAGGAAATCTAGTAATTCTTTACCAACTGTCACTCCCATAGCGTTAAATCCGAAATGAGCAAGCGCCATAGCACTTGTTGTTACGGGTAAAAGACTGGGTACGTGCATTTTTGGCAACTAAAAGTAGCAGCTATTTCCTGCAAAAAGTCAGGCGGTGTAGCGGTAGCCGCATTAAATTTTGAGTTGGATCTAAGGTTTGGTTGGAGCATTATGTGCAAGCTTCTGCTTTTGCTTGGGTGCCATTTATGCCGAATGCCCGTCCGCATGTCTGTGTGTTTTAAGTGTGTCTTTTTGAGTGTGTGTATGAAATAGATTGCCTATGTATGTGCATACCATAATGCATCGATCTTTCAATGTATTCACTTGACTGTGCCTATTTATATGTACGTGTCAGTGTGAGGATTGGCGATTTATTTTACACAAGTTTTAATTTCCGGCAAATTTCCTAGTACAATTTCCTTTTTTAGAGCCACCGTTTTGCTACACAAAGTCGTTGTGGACGTATTTCAAGCATTCATTTGCAAACCAATCATTTGGCCCTTTTCAAAGAATTTATCTGTATAAAAGTAGGAATAGTATACATATGTGCATGATGTGCGCTCTCGATTACACAGAACTGCTTAGTATTGATTGTATTATCGTAAGAATATAACGTGCGCTGTGATTTTTTGACTAAGAGAACAAGATAGCCTTTCTATTATTTTATAATAGAAGAAAATTTTGAGCAATATCTACAAATGTATTTCAGATTGTCCTGACAATGACTGGCTGGCGACTTAAGAACATCCCAAACCGATCAATCAACACAACCGATGTTTTGACTGAATTTCAATTTTTTTTGGATTTTAATAGAGAAAAACCAATTGGATTCCACTCACACAGATTGGTAACGGGCGACGCATGAAAAAATCTACCAAAAACCAACAAGTAAGAGTTATTTGGTCAAGAGTACACGACTAAAAAATACCATCTGACAGAATCTGAGCTGGCATAAAATAAATTAATATATACTTATCTATGTCTTTACTTTTTTTCCTACCATAAACAAAAACGTGAGTCGAAACAGCGGTCAAAAAATTTGCTATCTAAAACTTTAACTAAACCAATTTTCTTTATATAGCTTAAGCTTATGAAAATAAATTACTCTAAGTTATCTGTAAATTTATTTTATCTAAATTTATTTATGTATATTAGAAGACTAATTCGAGGAAAAGCATAGTAGTACTTGAATAATAAAGGAATCTCCCAGATCATTATAAATTAGAAAAATTTTACAAGTATGTCTTTACTCAATTATCTTTAACTTTTACGTATGTCTGTACTTAATTATCTTTAACTTAACCAATATAAGTTTTATTTAGTAATCAGGATGATTTTAAATCTGATGATAATATGAATCTGACTTCCATAGCACATTTGGTAAAAATTTGCATCTTATAGGCTTTCATAATTGTAATGGCAGCAAATGACAAAAATAATGGCAAAAATGCAATTTAAAAAACCCATTCTGATGTGTAGATATGTGCAATTTTTGACAAGTGCACTCTTATTTTATCAGCACAAGTCGGAGCCAGCTGAAAATTATATATTATGTTCTATCTACAATTTTACTCATTTCTGCTGAAAAGACCTTCAAAGATACTTAAAAATAGGGACAGCTTACATGAAATAGCAAAGTTTTATGAAACTTGTGTTTCCGCTTTGTGCAATTAAACTTAGTTTAAACTTAAGTTTAATTTTATTTTGTGCCCATCTCACTACGCGGTGCCACTTTGCTAGCAACTTGTTATTTCGTAGATTGTTCATGCTCCTAAACGACGTAGTGGGTGGAGCTTTGCTATTCTATATAAGTGTTTATAACATTATCAGTGTCTACCACGCAGTTTGCGTAGCCATAGCCAGCTTGCTCAACTGCAACTAAACATTGCAGCACACAACCGAAAGCTGATAACTTTGGTCATAATTTATCGTATGTGGGCTCCAAAGACCTTTCAACTGCTGCTCAGTTGCCAAAAATGGTTTTGTGCTTGCTATTACAACTGTTTGGCTGCCTCTATTTTTATGCCTGGTCTTTATAAGTTTATATTTCTGTCTTTCTCTTGTCTAAATATGATACATGCCCGTGCTACACGGTAAAGTTGCAAGTACTGCAAAAGAAGCCTAAAGTAACTCATATTCGCCCATAACTAATGTTCTACTGTTCAAGTTGACTAGCGCTGCTCAGCTTGTTTCGATTTTTCTGCTACAGTTGATACGGAGAAACAGATTGTTTGGAGCAAACACAACGGCAAAGGCAAAACTGCCGACCCCTGCACATTTTCTTTAGCTGTTTGAACTTCCTGCCTCCGAAAGCATGCTTCAGAGCCTGACCTGGCAGCAGCAGTACATGCTCTCTTATTCGCTGATGGTGTAAATTTCTTGAAAGTTGCAAACTTGTGCATTGTTGTTGCAACTGGATTTATTGTTGCATTGAAAGTTCAATGTTCCGTTTTACTGTCCCTTTTTAGCCTTGCGGCAGCCAGCTGCCGTTGTTGTTAACCTCCAAAGCTTCGACTCGAAAATCGACTTGTCTATGAAACTCCTTTTTGGTGTTAATGCTGGCATAAATAATATTTCAGTAAAATTAGTTAATAAATCACAGAACAAGTTGCCTTGCCCCGTTTTTATCATCGAATTAAACACACTGGGTATCTAATGTACTAAAGTCATCAAGCGAATGAATAATTTTATACCCTGTATTCATACAATGAATGCAAAGGGGGATAATACATCAAAGTACATCAAGTGAATCTCTAAATCAAACGACAACCAAGACCAAGACCAAGACCAAATCTTTTATGGACACATAATGTTTCGCTTAATTTACTGTTTGTGTTGTTTTACTTAAAACTTTGTAAAGTCTCTAGCTTGAATATAAAAAAAATATATAATTATTTTTTTAAATGACTCTTTTTTACTGTTACAAATTTACCTGTTTGAATATGTGTTTGTTCCAATCAATTTCAATTAAAAATAATTTACAAATAAAGTTGTGGTAAAAAGGGGTTGAAATTGGCACACAAAGCGACTGTCATGTTGTTATTTTATTCGTTTGATATGCTAAAGCCATAACATCCTCATTTCTCATCATCTACGGTCGTAAGTACGTTATAATTTATACCGTCTGTCTGAGTATGTATTTGTCGATTTACATTGCGAAATTGTTTGAACACTCACAGAGATCATACAGATCCCGACCCCTTTCTTCACCACATATGTTTGTATATATTCAATCATGCCCAGATGGTTACGTTGAATCGCTTTTGAGCGCATTTTTGAAAATATTTGTGAAATATTTCGCATTCAAACGGATTGAAACGCACAAAAACAAACATTTGCGTACTACCGCTGCACTCGTTTCATTAAATTTTGTTTGCAAGGGAAGTCCACATGCCACAACTTTTCCAATGTAAAATTGCAATGGAAACTGAAGCGAAACTGCAATGGAAATTGAGTGAGAGGGGTCAGCTAGAACATTGATAATCTTGAATGCACATACATATAGTGAAGTTCGTGAACAGAGACTTTTTATTTTTTATACCCTAATCCAATTAAAATTGGGTAACAAAATATTTCCCCTTGTTGTGCAGAAGTATGTAACGCTTCTGCCTGTTATACAGCGTAATGTATCTATATTACAGATCAGTACCAATAGTCGAGTGTATCTAACTATGTTCATCTGTCTGTCCGTCCATCAGTTTATTTTTGAGAGCATTTGCATACCTGTTTTCATTTAAGTGTTCCAGATGGAAATTCGACAATAAATCTAAATTAATATATTTATCTTCTGGTTCCAGCATATCTCGCGGTTCACCTCTCTCGACTAGAGCTTTCTTACTTGCTTATAATTTAATATTATTAGAGTGTGCTTTTATCGTCTTAAATCAAATTTTCATGGATCTTCTGCTATCAGAAATTATTAAAAAATAAAATGTAAAAAAGTCCACGACAAAAAGAAAAAAGTCCCTCTATTCGGCCTTATATCGTTGCAATAAAATTCGGACTTACTTATATACAAATAAGAGCATACACGGTGCTGGGCAACGGCTGTGAGCGATATACTATTAATAATAGTTTCCTACATAACTTATATATTTTCGACGTCAGCTATTATAGCGCTCTGATATTCACGCTTCAACAGACCGTCATGTCTGCCGATCATTTCGTAGACATTTCGTATATACACACTTTACAGGTCGTAGGTGTTGCATTTTGTGTACATTTTCATAGCTCAATTAGGTATTTTTATAAAAATTTTATTTTAAGTACAGAGTACAATAATATTACAATTGACAGCAACTTTTCAAGTCAAAATGCTCATCAAAGGCAATTTTATGGTTGACTTAGATTTAAACGTTTTGAGTGAAAAATGAAAATAAATATTTATTCTTAAATGAAAAGTTTTAGAACCGCATACAGCATCACAGGCATTCTTTGCACTCTAAAGGAATTTTTAATATTTTAATGTGCAAAATGAATAAGAGCGTGACAGCAAAGACAAGAACAAACACAAAGTTTCCAGAAAGATATTCCCTTAAATAGCTAAGATGACGGGTGAGTGGTGGTTCACATGGGCTACAAGGCGTCATGGACATTAGAGCAGAGCCAAAGTCACAGCAGCAATATTATTTTGCAATAAATTTTGTGACATATTTCCATGAATGTAAAAAAAAGTTGAAAGGAAAGGACGATGCAGCGAATATGACAAACACAAAGAAGACTTCAGACAGGTAACAGCTGGGCGGGCCGGCGTAGGCGGTTTTATGTTAGTCAGTGTGCTCCTCACGGATAGACACTGAAACATACAGCAATATATATTAAATGCACATCATTGTTAAATAATAGCAACTTAAATTGCTCACGAAGATATTTGCCAAAACGAACTGTTGCTTAAATAAAAGCAAATAAAATGTGTCACTAAGCGCAGACCGGATCAAAGCACCGTGACTTTGTGACGTTTTGATTTATATATTATTGCAAAAGTTTTGTCAGAGGCAGAAAAATCACGCGCTAGTACCAACAATCACGTAGGTGACAGCTTCAAGACTCAAACTCTAGAGATACGCGTAGTAAGCTCATAAATAATTTTTAGCCAAAAACTTGACACTGAGCCACAACCGCCCTGCAAGCAATGGAGTAAAATTAATTTTTGATGTGCTCAGAAAAGCAATAATGTGCTGTTTGATAGCGTTGTAAGTCATATCAATGTTTCAAGCTATATTCACATAGCCTCAAACCATATAGATTAGAGTCAATGCCCATGGTTTTTACATACACACTTACATATAACTCAAACCTGACCCAGGCACACAGGCTCGGAAAACTTTTCGTTCAATTGATTTGACGATGGCTTTGGTACCAGCGACGTTTCGGGGTGGCCACGCAATACATATATATATTTTGCAACCCCTCTCGATTTGCCAGTTATTTTTGGCATGGAAATTAATTAAAAAAGTTTTTAATCAGCCTTCGAATATGTCAACGCGCTATATAAACGATTTGGAATGGCGTCCCGTTTGTTAATGGTGAGGTTGGTTGCTGTAAATACAAGCCAACTATTAGAATCTCAATCACATACAAATTCAATAAATGTCTTATAAAATGCGCATATGTTATTGCTGTAATCAAGTCACAATACCTATATCAGTGCAGTCAACATTGACTACAATTATCAAATCCCAGTGTTTTAACAGGGTCGCTAACTTATATAGAACCCATTAAATTTCGGTAATGTGGGACAGAGTGTGAACATAAAAGCATAAGTTCTATGATTTTTTATATACATATGTATGTATATAAATAATCAGCGAAATAAAATAAGCACTTCATAAACTTCCAAAGTACAAAACTGCTCCGGGATAATTAAGTACGTTTGCGTTTATTGTACAACAATTGAGTGACCAAAAAAAAAATTAGATATTTAAGAATTCAATCTTAAATGAATTTAGAACGTAATTTTTTTTAAGTGTGTGTTTCTGCGTATACTGCAGCACCTTTTGCTTTTTCGCAGAAGCGCGTGTCCTTGTATTTGTGCCATGTGTTCGTTGATAAAAAGTTTTAATTTATGTCAAAAGCTTTTGCAAAGAATTTTAATATGCGCACAATTTTTGCAAAGTTGTCTTTGTCACTCATGGATAGCCCGTCTTCCTTAGCACACAGCCAACGTCACGGACGTTTAGATTCCAAGATATTGAATTCTTTGCGACTATATACTTAACATGAATTCCCTGTTCGTTACTGATATAATATAACTCTAAAAGCAATAAGTAAAGACGATGCACTCGGTAGTAACAGACTGTGGAATACTCTGACACTCTTTATACTCTAATACCACCTGAGGCAAAAAAACATCCCTACCACGGATATGACGGCAAAGACTGGGCATGCCTCGACCTGCTTTCATTAACATACCTCTAGCATTTGGTGACAATCTTTGGTGGCGATTATTAGAATCAATCTTCAAATTTGATAGTTGATAGCTGATGCCCTCGAATTGAATACAACAAATTTCAGTTTTTAGAAATAACTATATATAATAGACAATATTTCTGAAAAATATAAATATAGTCTTTCTATTCGTTATAATAAAGTGTAATTATTTTTCTGATTATCAATGAGAAACAGTGTGCTGGCTTTACCTAAGGCAAGAAATTGACTTGGTCAATATGACAAATTTAGCTTTACCGCAAAGTATCAATAAAATGTAAAGCGCATGCGTTGCACATATAGAAGGGCAGTTCAGTAAGTATATAAAAATGCAGATGCTTCAAAACAGGTTATTTAGATGAGTGTATTTACTTAAGTCGTTCGCAATTTAGAACACAATCTTACAGTTTGCAAATTGTTCTAATTTCTGGCAGTCCTATGCTTATACCCTAAGCCCTTTAAAATATGTAAAAACTTGACTTATCAAAGCGCACAAGCATTTTCTGTTTATATGTACGAACATACAAAGTGTGTATGAATATTTGAGCTCTCTCAAAGACTCTTACTTATCTTATGCAAAAATTAATTATATCATTTCAAAATATTTAAAATGGTTTATTTTTATACATTTTTGAGAACTTAAAAGAATTAAAAAAGAAGAGTTTCAGTTAAATCAAGCAAAATTCTTATTACAATTCTTAAATGACATAATATACGAGTTACTGCTGTATTCGAACCTATACATTTCATCAAAATATATAAATTGTACTCGGAGAATTCTTACCTTTATATAAGCACCTCTCGTATAACTTGCATATTGAGCTTTAAGCGCATTCGACCTGGTTACAAAATTCGCAAAAAGCTTTTTCGGTGGTGAGCTTATATTCAATAAATCAACCCATTTTTCACGCCTTGGCGATTCTTATTTATGAATAGTTAATATTTAAACCAAAAAGCTTTGTTAATGTGTAAGCTTATAAATTAAAATCAAAATTTTCTTGACAGCTCTGACTATTGAACAAACATTCTCTAGTAGCAAAATATAAGCTTTTTAACACTACATATAGAATTAGACGAGCAATTTGGCTTTCCTATGGACTCCGACAAACAAAGATTAAAAAATTGGTCATCTGCCAATTATTCCGTCAGTCAAAACAACCGCTCCAGCAAACTCAGCGGACACAGTGAAAAGAGTCATGCCAGCAAAGATGCAATAGTGAATACATCTAGATGGCAACACGAGGGCAGCAGACCTGTACACAATACCTCAAGCACCATTCTAAGCGAATTCGCGCATCTTCGCCAGCGTGGCAGCCTTCGTGGCAAGTCGTATTGGCATGACGTCATTCAGGAGTTGGAGTATGCAGTACACTGCAATTCTCATCCACGCTTGCCAGTAATCGACTATTCATTAGTCCTGCCACCACATCTGCGCGAGCGCGTGAAGCAAATACAAGCCTACGACTTCTCAAATTCAGACGATGTTGTTTTTATTCGGGATGAGATGCGCAAAGAACGGCCTACTGATTATCAGTTAGACAGTGAGCTGACTAGCAGAGATGAAGCACAGAATGCGGCTCCACTCGTAAGTGTAGTTTACAATTGAAAAACATTCCTAAATAAAAGAAAGTTGCGCTGCTTATTTTAGAAAACGGAAGGAGAGCGAAAAAAAGTGGAAGAGCAATTTAATGAAAGCCAATACTCGGATATAGTGCGCTTGGATAATGAGTTTGAGAAATTTGACCTTAGACTAGATGAGCCAGTAGGTCACACACACCACAGTGTTGACAAGACAAGTTGGTATGCGAAGTTTCTGTGCGCTATACGTGACGAACGCGTATGCTGGGACTCGCGAGAGGAACGGTCCAAGCAGGGAGATTGCGTGTATACGCTTGATGAACAAGCAGAGAACCTGATGGATGCGGTTAGTTTTACAATGCAATACACATGTTGATATATAAGGATTTCCTTTTTTTATAGTCTGCTGAACGTTTTATTCACTGGCTCAATTCAATCGGTACAATGGATTCTTCCATGACACCACAGAAGGTAAAGAATTTGTTTTCCATCAAGGGCGATCGAACACTTTTGGCATCAGTCAAAACAGACCCAAAGGAAGTTAATGCCATAGCAAAAACAGTAGCCGACAAATGGAACAAACCTCATGTAAGAAGTGCACGTTATGAACAGTTTTCTGCTATTTCTATATTTCCATAAATTTGGATATTACAGATGGCGATTGAGCTCAAGTACGAAAAGTACATTAATGACAATGCAATGCGTGTTCAAAAAAAGCTGATTCTTAGCGCCTTTGGTCGAACTGTACCTCTTAAGGAACGACCATGGCTTAGACGATCGGGTGATAAGGTCATCGAAATAGTCTACCCCACCGATCTCCTGACGCGTGAAAAATTATTTAAGGGCATTACTCACCTTCGCAGCACCACAGCTCTGATGGATTTTTATTTACGCAATCCAAAATTACCTAGACCTCTATATTTACTACAATGTGGAGACTTCCACGAAATGAGCGCTAGCGAATCTGTAACGGAAATCCCCTTTTACGAGCTTTTGGGTCTACGGTATTAGAAACGACTGAACCTTCTTATTACTTTTCGCTTATTACAATTTCGAGTGGTTCGTCAAAATCATAAAATTAATAGTTCGATATGAGCTAGATATATATTAACAAATATTCTAATACTAAAATCATGGGACCTTTTCGACGTTTTGCAACGCTAGAATCTTAATAAAAATTGTATCGTGTAAAGGCCACAGACAATTTTTTTAGCATTTAACAAATAAAATTGTATTCTATGGACCAATATTAAATGGATAAACTTGGCGCAAACGATTACACTACGCTATTCGGCAACTGAAACAACTATTGCTTGTTTTTTTAATTTATCATAAAAAAATGAAAATAAAATTCAATATTAAAATTCAATAAACAGGATGCGATTAGATTGAAACCAACCTGAACTCGATACAAAATTCTCGTAGAACTGTGCCGACTTAATCTCTCAGGCAAACTATTTACTGATTACAACTGGAATTATGAGGTTATTGCATGTGAGCTTAATACTTTTAAAACAAGTTAGTTTCTGTTCATACGGACGGGCGAACAGACGGACATGGCTATATTGATTAGACTGTTGATCTTGATTAAGAATATGTACACTGTATGGGGTCATTTCATTAGGCTCATGGTATAAATATCTATAAACATCTATCAAAAGCAAAATTTTTTTAGATTAATTTCACTTGCTGAGGCATTGGCATCTTTCCAACAGATAGTTGGAATCATCATGTTGTTATTTATCAAAGGATGAATGATTTCCTGAGTTCAATATTGTAGGTTTTCTTTACATGGTGCTATTGTAATCATCTGTTCCCTGTCACTTCCAATGGGCGTAAAGTTTGATATGGGGGACTTCCAATATTGCTTGATAAGTGCATTGTATTGTCTGACAACAACGAACACCAGCTGACCATCTATTCAGTTACATATTACATGTGCCCAACTTTCATACGTCGTGTCCTTGTGTAAATTTCGACAGCAATGAGTCGGAAATCAAAAGGTTTTGCGCCAATTGAGCGCAGTTTCGTCTTCCTCGTCTTCGTCGTCTTAAGGGGCAGCCTTCTTCACAAAGTGATGGAGAGTTTGTGCACACAACCAAATGAATTTTAGCATGTCAATGATCAACAAAATTAAGCAACTTCTGCTCACATCACTAAAGTGTAAGAGGAAAATTCTGTCTTGAATATGTCACTGAATGGAAGTAAAGTATTTTGAGTTTATTACATTGATAAAATGTAATTAAATAAAGGGAATCAGATATATATACAGTTCATTGAATCGTTTGGCCATGAACGACGGACAAAGTGATTGACATGGGTAAATAAGTGTAACCACACTTTCTGCTCGCCGCTACATATTTTGTTTGTTTTGCTTAGCAATGTAAAAATTTTAGTTTAGGATACGGAAGTTTTTTATTGAGTGACACTAACTCAACGCTTAAAAGACTAATAAAAGAAATATGAGAAATCACATAATACAAATACATTTGGTCCTTGAGCCACTCCATCATGTATAAGGGCTTTTACGTGGTGAAGAATGTGCGCTCAGATTAGTTCACGTAATTTCGATTTCAGATTACGATGAGTATCAAAAACATTATACAAAATACACTTGCCCCTATTGTTTTTACTTAATCAGTACAATCGAGTACTACAATTCACTTTTGATGGTATGTCGGTATAGCTTTATGGCATAAGCAAAAAATGGCTCAAATCACGTTGCCAATCTAATTATATTTTGGCTTAAGTATTCATAACAAAGCTTTTAATGAATATCCCTCGAGATTCATTTGGGATCCACTACAGTTAAAAATTGGCAAAATATGTCAACTTTGGAAGTAAGGTAGAACTGAACTGAACATAGAAAACGAGAGAAATTAAATTTTTGTACAGGTTTATTAACAATTGACGAGCCTTTTAATACTTTCTTTGAAATTTCTGAATGTATAAACAATTTTCTATAAGAAGCATTTATTCATTTTACAAAACGATCCCATAAAAAATTTGATTTTTGAAAGCGGTTTTGGCCTGAGGCGCCACTGTTCGATGGAAATACAACAGAAATGCAATGAAAGGAATCAAATTGAAAAGCCGGCACCAGTAGTTGGATATACATACATGCACAGGCACACACCTGCCAATGTCTGAAAACATGGATGACGCTCAATCATTGAATGACTGACTTGCAGGCTGTTAAACCAAGAAACTGAATATATCGCACCAGCACCGATTTGAGTTGCAAACAATAGCGCTAACTAGCTGGCAGGCTCCCTAGGTGTCGCAGCGTATAACGACTTTGTGTGGCAACATGCACGAATTCAAGCATATGCTCTTTTTGTCATTTAATATTATTGACAAGCAGTTGTAAAACAAATTATAAATTATTTAGAAATGTCACTAACTTTTATAATGTTTTTTATGGTTTCCATATTTTCTGACAATATATTGTTCAAATCAAAATATATATTTTTTCAACGCTATCTTATTTGTTTAACTTGATCTAAAGCATGTTATTCTATAAGAGCATAAAAAATTCGATATAATTTTTATGTCGCCTGTCATTCTGCCACTGTCGTGTTATTTTATTTTTGTTCTTTTGTCGTATTGACTCGTAGTTGGTCTGCGAATTTTTCAATTTATATAAACAAAACATTTTAATTTCAGAAATTTAATTAAACAACACCCTCAATGCAATGTCATGATAACATAGGTGTCATTCATTGTTGTTGCTGGCACTGACGAGCAATGTGCCAAACAGCCACATGGTCCTAACGGAGTCAATAAAACACTGAACGGCTCTATTTAAAATCGTACAAATACCCAATACTCGACACTGACTATACAAGTAGTACAGGCTCTGGGGCGGTAGAATTATATGTCCTTGCTTAAGTATTACAAACTTCGAAATAAAAATCATTGGGCCGTGACCGGCCTGATATAGAACACAATCTACACTTCAGAATATTTTTTTAACAACTTTTTACCATATTCAAAATTTTAAGAAAAGAAACAAGATAAACTAATTATTCATACTTTGCGTGTGTTTACAGAATAGTTATAAATGCTATTCAAGCACACAGGCTTATAGTTCAATTAATTATCCCAAACCTAATTTCCACATAAATCTTTCACAGATATACAGCATTATTAGCTGGCGGTTAGGTCACAGTTAGGTGGCGGCTTTTCAGAAACTTACTAGAACAATGCCAACAAAGCTTCGGTGTGCACCAGTAACTTAAACACATATTAGTTAAAAGGGCCGGAAGGGCTTTCACTTAATTAATTACCAAACTGGAAGATAAACATCAAAGCGTTATAGAATGCACACATAAATTTATTTCTAGGTGTTGCCTACAAAGTATGGTCGCTATTTCTGTTGTCTTACACTCAAGTGCACACAAGCTTGGATGCACGAGAGCGAAACAAATCTATTTACTCATAATTCATTAATTCCTATATATAGATTTGTGCACACGTTTTTTCTGTATTCCGTGCTTATCCACATAGCCCAGCGGGTGATGTCCACACGTGAATATTTGGGGTCAGATTCAGCTATCTGTAGCGTGGTTTCAATTTAGGGGTGGCTTATGAATTGTTACATTACAGCTACATACCACATATGTGTGTAATTTGGTTTCAATCCTTTAGTCTGCTTAACAAAGGCGCATTTTTGCAAGCCTAACTAAGTTAAATTGGTTATGGGCAAAAAGCAAGGAAATTTAATTTAGCTACATAATCAGACAGGCAAAAAGTTTAACTGTAAAATATTGACGGCAAATGCTACGATGCATTTTGCGGTGGTTTTGTCAAAGAGCAGGACGATGGTAGCATCCACAAAGGCATCACTTGATGACTTTATTGCATGTTGCTGCTTGTGGGCTGCGCCGCTAACAAAGTAACAACAGCAATAACAACAACCAAGGCCATTGCTTTTAACGTTAATTTATGCAACTTTTGTCAAACGCGTCATGTTTGTTCGTGTATGTCATGTTGTTCTGTTACAGTAGCCACTGTGACGCCAGTTTGAGTTGTGTGTAGTCCTTCGACCTGTATATGGCAACTACGGCCCAAGCTCTTAAAAGCAACTGATTGACACAGCCTGCTGTACTTGCTTCCACTGCTTCATAAAATTGTGCGTAGATGTACACTCAAACAAAACTTGCATTGTAATTTTGAAAATAGCCCTGAAACTAGAAAATTGGTTCCAAAAAATAATTTTTGATATTACAAAAAAATTTCTTCAAATTAGAAACCCATTTTTTAATTATTCAGAAATATTTTCTATTCTGAAAGCAGAAATGCGTATATCTTCCAGAATTTGTAAGCTACTGGTGGAAACTTCCGTAAGAGACGTATTGTATGGCGACGCTCACTCCGCCTCTGCAAACAGGTACACCTTTTAGTGTAACTCGATAAAACAATATATATCACACAATGTGAAAGCTAGAATCACCAAATTTAAAATCGGGAAAACAAATTTTGGACCACGCCGACTCTACCCCCAAAATTATCAAAAGCCTATATCTCCCGCAACTTAAGAGCTACAGTTACCGAACATGAAAGGAAGATTACTAGGAAAGTCCTTCAACAATTTATTTGATCGGTTACGCCCGACTGCAACGTTCTCTCTTGTGATAATGATTTTATTTCAAAAAGTATAAATCAAACCCTTATTATATCCTGACTCCAGTATAAATTGGTATAAAGCATATAATGAAGTCGTGCAAAGCATGTAACTGACGGAAGGAAGCAACTCCCTTTCAAAAATTATATATTCTGGATCGTCCGTCTGTATGAATAAAGTATCTCAGAGAATATGCGCGCTAGACACTACAAATTTGGAATATAAGTTTATGCAAAAAACAAGACAAATCGTATTCCGGTAGTATGACAAATTTTTATATTTCCAATTTTTTCTGAGTGTAGGTGTCATTTTGCTTGTTACCGGATGCACTTCCATAGTCTGATGACAAACGTAAAAAGCAACAATATAGACAACAATTCAATAAAGCTTCGCCTATACCAACACCACAATAAGCCTCTTCATTCAAAGCTTGATTGTGTTCTTATAACCTGTATGTAATCAATATACTAATAGTATATATGATGGGGTGCGTATCACAAGAAATAAAGATAATTCCGAACATATATGTAACCTGTATGTAATAATAATAATATAATAATAATAAAAGTTACAAGGTACATATTAGATGAGAAATGTATGTATATGTATATGTATGTATATGTATATGTATGTGTATTATATGTATATGTATATATATATGTATATGTATATGTATATGTATATGTATATGTATATGTATATGTATATGTATATGTATGTGTATATGTATATGTATATGTATATGTATATGTATATGTATATGTATATGTATATGTATGTGTATATGTATATGTATATGTATATGTATATGTATATGTATATGTATATGTATATGTATATGTATATGTATATGTATATGTATATGTATATGTATATGTATATGTATATGTATATGTATATGTATGTGTATATGTATATGTATATGTATATGTATATGTATATGTATATGTATATGTATATGTATATGTATATGTATATGTATATGTATATGTATATGTATATGTATATGTATATGTATATGTATATGTATATGTATATGTATATGTATATGTATATGTATATGTATATGTATATGTATATGTATATGTATATGTATATGTATATGTATATGTATATGGATATGGATATGGATATGGATATGGATATGGATATGGATATGGATATGGATATGTATATGTATATGTATATGTATATGTATGTGTATATGTATATGTATATGTATATGTATATGTATGTGTATATGTATATGTATATGTATATGTATATGTATATGTATATGTATATGTATATGTATATGTATATGTATATGTATATGTATATGTATATGTATATGTATATGTATATGTATATGTATATGTATATGTATATGTATATGTATATGTATATGTATATGTATATGTATATGTATATGTATATGTATATGTATATGTATATGTATATGTATATGTATATGTATATGTATATGTATATGTATATGTATATGTATATGTATATGTATATGTATATGTATATGTATATGTATATGTATATGTATATGTATATGTATATGTATATGTATATGTATATGTATATGTATATGTATATGTATATGTATATGTATATGTATATGTATATGTATATGTATATGTATATGTATATGTATATGTATATGTATATGTATATGTATATGTATATGTATATGTATATGTATATGTATATGTATATGTATATGTATATGTATATGTATATGTATATGTATATGGATATGGATATGGATATGGATATGGATATGGATATGGATATGGATATGGATATGGATATGGATATGGATATGGATATGGATATGGATATGTATATGTATAAGTATTTGTATAAGTACGTATGTATATGTAAAGAAAACCCTGACTAAAGAAATATACGTGTATCGACGCCTTCATGAATTTTGTGAGGAGCCGCCTGTAATGATGTGACAATAATAATATTGTATTCGCCCTTATGAGCAAAATGGGTGGAAAACTCTTGTCATCTGCTGAAGGCAGCGGCGCAACACGTGTGGGCTACACTCGCATATTGGCCGATGTCCTCTCAAGTCATGACAGTGTGCCCATTTCTCCTGTATGTCCTGATAGGTGCAATAGATTGTGTATACTCGGCTGGATTGCATCCCATCGTACAACTTACAGCTGGGGAAATTCAAACAGGAGCACAGCGTCGAACCCCAATGACAAAAACTGTGAATTTCTCTTCCAGTTCATATCGCTTACAGAGGATGTGCGCATGACTGTAACTGTACTCATGGTGAAATCGTGATATCTGTGGGGTCGGCATCAGTATAAGAATTGGGAGCCACAGAACCTGTTGCTAAAGAGTGAGGACCTGTTTAGAGTCGAGCAATGTGTATCCCTGGTGGTGAGTTGCGCAGTTACTTGCCGTATAGCCGAAGGAGCTGCAGCAACAGGCTGCGCCGGCAACAGGCGGTCTGCGACAGTAAGCGCCCCATTTGTCGATGGTAGACAGTAATAATACCCAAGTGTGCGATTATTGTAATTACAATATTCTATATCACTTTCAATGAACATATCAAATACATCGTTCTTATAACATAAGAGGCAAGATATTTTAGTTGTTGGTAGCCTAGTATTGCCTACATACATAAAAACATTAATGCGCCAAAGATGGCATGTTCTAGTAAAATTACTCGCACACAGCGGTTAAAGCTTTGGGTATTACTGCTATCTGATTTATAACCACTTCCCCTAATGTAGGCCCAAAACCGAAGGCGCATCTAAAACACCATCAACAATTTCATGTCAGCAGCCTGCAGCAAAATTCAGGATAGAGAGAGAATAGTATCTTCGTTTTATCGCTAGCGACAGCGACTCAGAGACGGTTCTAGGTATGCCTTAACTCAATTGCTTATGTGAGGGTGAATGTAATTATAGAACAGCGCCCCTGCAGAAATATTATATGGCGGAAAGCGGATAACTGTTGTACTTGAAAAACGCATTGCCTAATCGGGAGCGCAACAAAGCATTTAATGTGATGTATTGGTGTGTTTTTCTTCCTGTTTGTGTAAACAATTTTCAACTGCTCAGCGATTGACCCATGAATATAAAAACCATAATGTAGTTACTCTGTACCGAATCAAAAATGCTTGGCTTGCTTTGCGCAGTGAATAAAGGTTACAGATTTCTGTGCGTTTTTCACGCTTTTATTTCAATTTCAGAGTGCATTGGTATACCAGCCTTACCAACACATTTATAGAAAATGAATCCTGATTGTTTCGGATGTGTCATGTAGCATACACATATGTACATAAAAAAAAACAAACACAAACATATATATGTATCCGTACTTGCATACCGACGTGCACATATAAATATGTTTTTGTGTACGTACACATGTGCACTTCGTGAGTTTCTGAAGTATCTCCTGCCTGTTGAATATGGGTGGGAAACTAGTGCAACAGGCTGAATAGAGAGCATGTCAAGCCAAAGTTTACTGCCACGGCGAAGAAAGCATGTGTGTTTCTAAACATATCAAATAATCTATAAATTGACGTCAAAACTTTAAGATCACGTTTTTATTTTAAATTTAAGTCTTTTTTTAAAATTGATTGGCTTTCCTTTTTTTTATCTACATACATAGGCAAATACATAGACACACTTGAATATATATATAAATATACATATATATGTACATGTGGGTGTGTCGGCTGGAACTTATTTTCACAGTCTTCGTATTTATTCGCAATTTTTAAAGGGCTTTGTTTTTATTCTGACCTACCCATACACACGCAGCTACAGCCGCATTTTTATGTGTTCTACAATAGCGGCTCCGACTCCGTCTTTGCTGTTGCCACTGCGTCTGCCTGTTGCGTCGTGCCTAGTACAGCCCGATTTTGCCGCTAATATATACACATATATACATTCACATATTAAACTCAACATAGGAAACGAACTACGAAGGAGCCGGCGATGAGTCTGCGTATCTAAAATTGCAGCATGCAAGGCTCAGTCGTTTAACTGCCGCGTCCCAAGGCAGTTTAGCGCGCTTCCAACAAACTGCAATAGACGACTGACTATCTTACCATAAGCAAAGAACTAGTAAAGTTATACAACAGCGACAATCTGTGTTTGTACATGTACATATATACTTTATTAGATTAAATCACTGTGCGTCTTAAAAGGTCCAGGTGCTGTTCTTACATATTATTATTTTGTGTTTTTTCCTGTGAAGTGAAAAAGACAAATAAATTCTTATACACGTTATATTAGACTCCGATAAAGAATCCGTTAAAATGTGGTTTGAACTAGCAGGTAAATATGCAAGACTTTAAAAATTATAATTTTATTGATTACTTGGATTACTTTTATTAGACTATTGTTGGAATTAGTTTAATTATTGCGATTACTTTATAGAGATTTTGTTTAATATTAGTTAATGTATTGAATACGCATTAAATAATGAATAAATTTCCCACAAAAAGGAATTTAACATTTTACATTACATTGTACATTCAAATTTTCCGATAGAAAATTTAACATTTTGAATGCTATATTTTACTTACTTACATATTCAGAGAACGCGATACATAAGCGAATTATGCTTATCCTGCAAATTACTGTTAATAAATTTCGTCATAATAAAAAAAAATAGCAAGACCAAATCCACGAGAAAAATTAATCTTTTTTGTTACATTTTGTTCAGTAATAAGATATATAATTTATTCTTAATGCTTAACATCCAACCAGTTAAACTGGTCTGTAGTGAACAAATAGCTTTGCAGTCAGCAAGCAAAATGGAAAGAAGGATAAAAAACATGTAAGAAACTGTTTTAATCTATCGCAATTCCAAAAATATGTTAAAAAAAATTGATGGATTTCACCAAGTCAACATCGAGCTACCTGTACTTCAATTACCATAGTTTAATTGGTTTCTCTTCTCATCTCTTGCAGTTATTTATTTTTCCCAATCGTAAGCCAAAAACTTCTTAGACACTCAAACCAACACGTCGCATACATGCATACAGAAACACGTGTGCTTAAATAAATAATAAATAAAATTGTCCCTAAATGCAATTTTTTGTCGCAGAATTGTTTCATAGCCGTATATCAGAATTGTGTTTCCCACTTTAAATGTACTGTCCATCTGTATGATTAAACGGATCTCAGAACTTATAAGAGCAAGATGACTATAAGTATACCAGAATATAAGTATACCAGACTAATATCAAGTTTATTTCATTTTATTGTCTGCCACACTTCGCGAATATTGAAATATTTACAACAATAATCGAAGAAATCTGAGAATATTGTGTCTACATACACACTTTAGTACGTATGCTTATGCACACGTTTATCGAAAGACAGTGATTTCAGTTCGGACTTGAGAATAAAGAATGTAATGCTTATAGAATGCAGATGCTGTACATATGTATATGCACGAATAAATACATATATGTATATATACATATGGATATTTAATTACAAATCGCATTAATATATGGTTGTATAAGTAGTGCTAATTTTTATAATATTTATATATATACGGTGTTGTTCTATCTTTTATCGAGTACTAAATATGTTGAGCCAATTGATGGCACCAGCAACATGTTGCTTTTCACGTTATTGATGTAATTGCTGTTGTATTTGTGCCGTATCATACCACACAATTTTGGTTTTATGAGTATACTTTTTGCTTTTTTAATGCAACTGCACAAACAGAACATTGCAAAGGTCGAACAAAACGAAGAGCTGCAAAAATACAAAACACAATTCTGTGCAAATGTTTCACAATGAAATTTAAATTGCATGTTCTATGGATGTGGACGTGCCCGTCGCTTATGGTTTACCCTGTGGAGATGACTTCCACGGCCACTACGACTGCTGCTATTAGCAATCCGTGCCCAAATCGATTGGCAACAATTCTAAAAGCATTTTATGCAGCAATCACAATTTCCTTTTAGCGCCGCGACGCGGCATAGACTTGCACATATGTACATACACACTTGCATTAGTATAGAGATATATACACATATATACATGCATATGTCCAATGTGTGCATGTGTATGTATACTTTACTACATACAAAGGATACCGAGTCCGGCTGGGAAAGCGAAAATGGCCAAGCGGCGGGTAAGTGCCAAAGGCTGCAGTTTGCGTTCGGGCTAGCTTGGCAGCCAGACGTTCGCACAATATGGCAACGATCGTTCGCACCATATGACGCAGAGAGCTGGAGTTCACCTCCTGCTGCCAGCAGTACAGAGCCACTAGTTCATAGGTCCCTAGAAAACCTCTGGCCTTCTGCTGCTTTCAATGCAATTATACGCGAGCCATGCAAGCTGCGTTTATCGGTTAGCACCTAGTTCATCCATGATTTTGCATTCTCTTTGGTGTAAGTAATTTTTGGTCGGACAACCAAATTCATACATTTATAAAAATATGTATAATATATTTTGTATATAGTTTTTATTTATGTCTGATTTTCTGATTGTCCTTTTAATTATAGCGCTCATCAGCTGTTGAAGCGAGAGGCATAAAATGCGCTCAGCAAAAAAAAAAATATACGATGAACTGAAGGCGAAATACGTTTTCATTGCTCATTTCGTAGGTTCACGGAGTCTTTCCGTAGCATCTAAAATCGTCGTAGTCGTCGTCGTGCTATTACCATCACATCACACTTAGGAATGAATTGCCCTGCAAGTCATAAGTATTACAATTGAAATGGATTTATTCATTTGGCATAGAGCTCCATAGACAGACTCTTCATGAACGAGCACTAATGCGTTTTTTTTTTGTTTTAATAACTTGCCTTGTAATTTGCTCTGCTTTCTGATGGATAGCTTTAAATGTATTAAGAAATATAAGCCAATTTGCTGTTCACTATTTTGCTAAAATTAGTTGACATGAAATGAGAATTATCTAGCTTCTTTTTTGCAATTATTACACACATTTTTCCGGTATACGCTCAACCACTTAGCATAGAGTATTTACAATGTACAACCCATTAACAAGTAAAATGCATTTAGGTTAAGTTAAAATTAATGTAATCAGTTAAAATTAAACTACATTTGCCAGAAACTGGCAACATTGTTCCTAATATTATATTCTAATAAGAACATTATGTTGATTATTTGGCTTAGCGCAGTATCTATAGTAGTTTTTGCAACTGGTCGTCACCAGATAGTAGTTATTAAGCAAAAAAACCAATTAAAAGTTATAAGACATTTTTTCTCCGTTTTATTTTTCTTTTAGGCGATATCATCTGCCGTAAGACACGTACATACACACACAGCAGACTAGTAAATAAAATATAAAAATGACAATTTACTCCGAACACCATTGCGTATTGTTTATTATTTGCAGTTTCACTCTGACACTAGCGCAGTGGCAATATGAATGACGCCGACTCCGCGAAAGTCGTTAAAAACAAGTAAGAATGTTCTAGTCAAGAATGCTAGGTTAGGGAATACCCTGAATCAGAGCATTTACCTATCATAAGTCGTTAAAAATGCACGAAAAATGTGCGTATACTTATTGTATGTATTTATGTATGTGCTGTGTGATTTGACAGACAGCCAGACATGGCAAAATCTACTCTGCTTTTGATGCTGATCAAGAAACACATAGAAACTTTTCGTTTCACTTATTTTCAATGGGTTATAAAAATATGGCATCTTTATGCGAGGTAATCTACAAAACTTTGCTGATGGGGTTTTCTTATTTGAACTTATAAAACACGGCTAGTTAATAACATAAAAAATATATGTATCTTAGGTAAAAATTTTTACAAAAATGTACACCCTTCTTACACTTAAATTTCGATATTATTTAAAAAACAAAAAAGAATTGCTATTAAGTTAGCTACGCCAAAGAATACATACTTTTGTGGACCAAATTGTCGACATCTAAATTTGTTTTGCATAAGGACAGACGGAAAAACGAGCTGAAGGCTTTGACGACATAAAATTTGACCGACTGCTTTCGCAAAAAACTATGAGCATAATTAAACCCGTAAGTAGATATCTTGTTTAATACAAAAGTGTTTTTTATAACTCAATCGCAGGATCACTAATATATACATAATGAACGGATACGTCTCTTTCGGCTTTTTAGGCAATCCGTGATAAAATTGTAATACCCCGAACAAAAGTAAAAGAAATTATTAGGTTATTTGTACAAAAAATTAAAACTAAGTATATTGTCCATATATATTTCGAGATATATCAAATTTCTATCGTTCAATGTCCAGACGGTAAATTAATCTTAACACACATACAAGTTGATCTAAGTATAGGACATCTTTTAGTCGAGCAGTCTGGTCTAGAGCACTCTTACTCTTGCTCTTAATAGGATTTAGTTTCAGGCCGCAGTTGCAATTAAATGTTTGTCTGTAGCTGGGAGGAGATAAGTGCAGAAAGTTTTCTAGATTCAAGGTGTATTTAACGAACGAAACCACGTAAGTGAGCAAAGAGATTCAAAACGTTTGACCTCACCAGACCAGTCAAGCTGACTTTGCCTGGAGTGCATTGCTAATAAACGTGACAGATTTCTCGGCTGCTCAAATGACTGTCACACACACACAAATATACTCAGCCGCAAGGACTTAGAAAAGGTGTCTGCTTCAAAGGTCCAAGACAAGCCAATGTGGTATATAGTGAAGCCAAGAAAAACCTTAAAGCTTACTTAAATCAAGTAAGTTTTTGATCAACTCACACAAAAATGAATTGAAACGTTCACTCCGCCCGCATACATTGTACATATATGTATGTATATGCATGTGAATTTGTAATGTTTGTAGTACAAACCAAATTTAATTGAATTCTTATTTCGGTTTTAGGCTCACGTCTAATATATGTTTCAAACTTTACTTGATACCGATTGCCTTATTGTTACAGCTTTTTGTTTTTGTGCTTTAATAATACACATTATAGGGGGACACCATCTTATATCAATTATAAGCTCTTAGCTAGGGTCAACTCTAAAGAAGGTGGCAGCAGACAATGGTCAATAAATGTAAAAAAAAATTATGAAATATACAAATGCGATTTTACTTCATTTGTAGACTCAATTTGTATTCATATAAGTACGTACATATTTTAAAAATTTACATATCACAGATGGTAAATCTCATATTGAACTTTCGATATCCATTGCCCCTCCACTTATGACAAGTTGTGTTTCCTACAAATTTTAGGTTGGGTTACAACGTCTGTATTAATGTATGAATACACTAAGTTCTTTGAATAAAGCAAACTCATAAAAAGGGTGCCAGGAAATCAATCGATTAATACACTGGTTCTAAGAACATTGGCTCTCTTTAAAGGGATCTGCATACTAAAATCAAGTCTTGAAGTAGAAGCAGATGCTTTGAACTCAACTGTTATATTTATTGAATAGATAAATACAAAGGTTTTCATATAGCGGCGCTACATAAGATACACACACATACTTACGTTTCGATTACCGTTCTCTTCTCACACATGCACTCACATCAATGTTTTTAGTAATAAGTAATAATAAAAAAAATTATTAAATAATACAAATAGATCAACACAAGAACCCGTTTTGGGTCATAGCTTGATTATATAGATAAGATACATATACATACATATATATACATTTATAAATATATGTATATATTTAAAATATAAAGAAATATTAATATATTTCAATGATCGCGAACGTTTCATTTTAATATATATTTATATTTACATTTAAGTGAATTAAAAAAAAAGAAAACTGAAAAAATGTTTGTCCTATTAAAAATGAGAAACGGGCTTAAAATTATTCAGCCACATATAATGAACCTACCCCATTAAATTAATATATTCTTGATCAGCATCAAACGCTGAGTGCAATCCGCCTGTCTATCTGTATGCCCCTCCATCTGTTCATCTGCTAGAGCAAGCGAACCGCAAATTTTTCAGTTTTTTTTTGAAAATCTAAGATGTGTAAAACTTATGATAAGTGAAGACTTGGTTTCAGGGTACCTCCTAGTCGAGGTCTCTAAATTGGGGCTTGTTTTTTCCTGTGATCGGCAAATTACTCTTTCACTTGTCCAGACGGCGAGACACTGTAACGGAAGTCCCTTAATTTCTGTTCATTTTCCACGTTCACAATTCATATCCGTTTGCGCTTTAGCTTTTAAGGGTTGTTCTGGCGATGGGAGAGTCACTTGTATATAGGGGAAATAAGTGGCGATGTTGCAGACGGCTCTTAAAAAACTTTAAATTAATTTTCACATATAATTCTTAAACATGGCATGCTTATGATTTATTGCAATAAGGAACATAATAGCTTAACCGCACACAATCTCAGAATATTTCCTATTCGAGCAGTACTGACTAGATAACTCTTAGTTCGTTTAGCACATTTAATAAGTGCATGGTATAACAAATTATAGTGAAATGAGACTTTGTTACATTAACTCTCCAGTTGCTTTGGCAGTAACTTACTAAATAATAACTAAGTAATTAAATTACTTTTCCACAAAGCATAAGCATTTATGTTTAGCAATTCATTAGACATAAATAAAAGCTTCAGAAAATTCTCGCTGTACGAAGAAGTTTGAACTATAAAGCTCATAGCATACGCATATCAAGATTATTTTATACTATCGATAACTCCCGCTGATTCGCGAATATCGATACATAATGCTTTCCGATTGCATTAAACCAACAATTTTACACATTTTATTAATAAACTAGAAATTTGGCAATAAAACCAGAATAATATAGTTAACCGTGGGTTCATGGTATCTCTTAGTCGAGCTCACTCGATTACACCATTCATACTTGTTATATATCTATCTAAGAACGTTCTTACATACCGCCTACGCTTGCATTATTGTGGTTTCATATTAATCTCATTTTAATAAACTCCACTTAAAAAAGTTTTTAATCACTTCGAAAACGTTGTCAAACATGTCTGCACACTTTTAAGCAGCTTGAAGCTAAAGTAAACCAAAGGCTACTCTAGCTGCCGTTGTTGGTATTGTAATGTTAATAAGTATTTTAACTGACGGAGCTTTGCAGGTGCATTCCACTTTTAATTTGGAATGTTGACAATAAGTTAAAGATCAGTACTGTTGTGTGCAATTCGAACATACCTAATTAACTAACAAGTTGCTCCCACAGGGACATAGCGGGGAACGAAGCGGCTGACAAGCAAGCAAGAATGGGGGCAGAGAGACCCATAATAGGCCCTGAACCGTATTGTGGCGTAGGAAGACACACAATACGGTTGCAAATCAGGGACGAAGAAAGACAGATGCGGGTACGGAGCTGGGCAGAGACACCAGGACTCCGACAAGCCAGAAATCTCCTAGGTGACTACAATCACCAGCGATTTAAGCAAATAATACCTATGGGGAAGAACAGACTCAGAATACTCACCGGTCTATTGACAGGACATTGTAGACTGAGAAGTCACCTAAACAAAATTTAAAATTTAGAACCTAAACAAATATTAGGTATTTATAGTAGCAATATATGCAGGTTTTGTGGATACGAGGAGGAATCCTCAACACACATCCTAGCAGAATGCGTCGCCTTAATCAGGAAAAGATGCAGCAGCCTAGGGAGGCAAATTATGAGGCCCCAGGACATAGAAACCCTCAACCCAACAAAGATCCTAGCATTCTTGCAGGAGCTGGGGTTGATGGAAGAGCTGTAGGCTCAGAAAGGGGGCACAACAGACCTTATAGGTCGCAGTGCTGGTTATCCCCAACTATAATAATAATAATAACAAGTTTCTCCAGAGGGAATACCGTTAATACCTTTTGGAGAATAAATATGAAATGTCGTAAACATGATATACAGTGGCTTACAGCTTAATGCGAACAGTGTCAAGTAAAAATTGTAATTGCCTGCCATAAACTAATTACACATTATTTTTCAAAAATTCCAAAGACCGATGGTAGGTACATTTATTACCCACCAATATGAATGGATGACCCTAATAAACTGAGGTTTCCCCACCTGATAGGTAGGATTATGTAAAAAAGTACCCTATTTTTATATGAATCTTGTGCGTTTTCGGACGGGAACTTTAATTTAATAGAAAGAGTAGATATGTGGCCAGAAACATACCTTTTTTTATTTACAAATTAATAGTTTAGCAGTGACAGTGCCAAAGGGTATCTTTGCTACAATGACAATTGGCAAATAGCGTCATTGCAATTGGCCTTTATCTGTATTCAAGCTCATATGAGAGATACTTATACTCAACATTTCAAGTCTCCAGCTCTGATATAATGGCTATATCGATTTATGCTGAGCAAGAATATATGTATATACTTTATGGGTTCGGAGATGCTTTTTTTGCACAACTTCTTACTCCCTTTTTACCCTTTTTTAATGGCTATAAATATGGTGGATTGACAGTTGTAGTGTTATTGTAGTTTAACTGATAATAAAGCTAGTTAATTTTAAAATTAATTTAAATTTTAAACATTTTCTTCAGTTTGCTGTGGTTGTATTTGACTTAATTTATATACATATACAGTGTGCGTCAGCTTATTTTCAACAGTGTCAAAGAAAAAACGTAATTGCCTGCCATAAACTAATTATTCATTATTTTTCAAAAATTCCAAAAACCGATGGTAGGTACATGTATTAACCACCAATATGAATGGATGACCCTCATAAACTGAGGTTTCCCCACCTGCTAGGTAGGATTATGTAAAAATGTAGCCTATTTTTAGGTGACAGCTTATTTGGATCAGGTACATTGTGGACACCTGGGAGCCATAGAACCCGGATTTTTTACCTAAAGTTGAGTATTTTCGGAATAAATAGATCAATACTTCGTAGTCAGTTTAGTTATATCCTGCATCCCGAGTTCAATAAGCCCACAAGGACTATGGACAAACGGACTACCATTGAACAACGGAAACTCATCCTGGCACACCACAAGAACGGATATTCACATCGCCAAATAGCTGAAATGGTCAATCTGAGCAACTTAACCATGTATAACATCATTCGGTGCTTCGTCGACGCAAATTAGATTGAGGGCAAGGGCTTAATGGCACCAAACCCGCTTTTCACCGAAGAGGAGGATCGGAGGATCATCAGGAAAATAAGGTCAAATCCCAAGCTATCGACTCCAAAAATGACTCAACAGACGCAGGATGAAATGGGGAAAAAGTGCTGTGTGGAAACTGTGCGCATTGTTCTGCGCAAACATGACTTAAATGCCCGAGCACCACGGAAAAAGTCCTTTATAAGCGCACCAAATTAAGGGACTAGGATGACGGTGTCCAAAACCCACTTGGACAAGGATCTGGAGTTTTGGAACACAGTCATATTTGGAGATGAGTCCAAATTCATAATTTTTGGCTCGGACGGACTGAATTATGTGGGGCTACAATCCAAAACTGAGCTGAATCCCAAACACATATGGCAGGCAATTACGTTTTGTCTTTGACACTGTTGAAAATAAGCTGACGCACACTGTATATACATACATATGCACATATATATATATATATATATAGAGCGCAGTTCTCAAACCAATTAAAATGTCAATTTAAAAAGCATCACGGCAGTTATTATCAGCACTGGGGATGTTTCTTTATTGGCTCTTGTAAGTCTGTCAGTTCCACCTTTGTCGGTGTCAAACCAAGTATATAAGTTGGCGGTTGGCTTTTCAATGACATCATTGCCAAGTACGCTGCACTTTTTCTTATTTTAGAAACTGATTCGACCACCAAGACACAACACAGCATCCGTCTGAGGATGCTACATATTTTCTTTAATTTCAATGGGGTCTGCGCTTATAGCAGTTGGGCGTCACGACGCGTTGTCGTGCCGTCCCTGTTAGTAAAATGAAATGTGGCAGGTAATTAAGCGGGCGAAATTGCAAAATTATTGCAGTTTAAAGCGCGGGTTCCAAGAAAACCCATGCTCTCAGACACTACGTCTGCTCAGGTTAATGGGATGTTAAAATGGAATATCTGCCCGTTGGCTGGGCGCGATTTAGTTTCTTAAACATTCTGATTTCACATTTTTCCACAAGCTCGCTTAGCTTTTTCTTTGACTTTTTTTTTGAGTTAGCAGCATCAAATGCTGTTAACAGTTTTGAGCTGTGTGCAGTCTGCACCTGCGTTGCTTAATGACGAAACTATTATTAATATGCCTGGGATATGAGACGCTCGTTTTGCTCGGGTGTTACATAGCATCAACTACCATCACCCTATTGGTATGAATACATAATCGCTAATCCCTTTGGGTTAAATTCTTTGCTTTTTACTTAAAGTACTCATTGATAAAATAGATGACGAAATGCACTTAGTTTTGAAACCATCATGTCGACCAATAAGCAATAATATTGTCGCAATTTCATGATTTAGTTTTAAGTATTTTAAGCAGCTTAAACTAAACATTATTACAATTTAGTTATTTGTTCCAAAGAGTCTCTATCTCAAAATTACACCCGAGTTACTCGTTACTCTCGTTATACTCATACTAGCAACTGATATTCGAGATATACATTTGTTAATTTTATGCAAATGACCCTAGAGGCCCTTAGCTGTTGGTCAGCTTTGGTTAGACGCAACCAACAGTATAATAAGGTAGCGCGATAAACTGGAACTAATTTAGTAAACAAGCTATGGAAAAAGGCACAAGCCGAACATGAACATACTTTCTTTTCAAACCCCACCCTAAATCTAAAGCAATTCATGTGTGTGAGTGTGCACTTCACGGGTGAAATAGCAGCAGCTCATTTTCTGAAATTATAGGTAACCCAACAAGCTATTCTTTCTTTCAAATTAACATATATAATTATGTATTCTAAATATGCATAACAAATCCTTAAATTTTCACACTTATTATCATAATTATTGAACCGTAGGCTTTTCGATTTACTAGTCAATATAACGATATCCGAGATCATGATCTGGCTTCGTTTGTAGGAGTTTGTTAGAGTCGGACGGATAAATTCTCATCAGATTCAAGTGTGTTTAGGCGGCAGCTGCAAATCTAGTCGCTGGCTCTCTTAGTTATATTATTGAGTACCATATTATATTTGATATAAATACATTATATTTAATAGTAATAAATAAATAATAATAAAATCAAACGGTTATCAACACCAATATGCCCCAGGGACAGTAGACTAGTTTAAAACTAGTTTAACACTAGTTTTAAACACTTCTTCGTTTATATGCAAGCAACCAATAAAAAACTCAGGCCGAGCTGAGTGTGGGTGATAAAGAATTTTAGTTTGTCTGTCTGTAAAGAGTAGATGAAGTACCTAAAGCATCAAATTTGGATTTATATTTTTTTAAGGAGGAATCGTCGAGAACTGTGGTTTTAGGAAGAATTATAATGTAATATATGCAAAACTGTACAAATATACTGTTTATGTATGCGTAATGCCAGACGATTGAGTCCTAATATCACCCAAACTACATAAGCATTTAAGCTGAACATATCCATTCGGGTTGTAATTGAACAATATGACACATTTTCGGAAAATTCCATTACAAAGTTCAGTAAATGGGGTAATGCTGTTATATGTACGTTTTTATTTTGTTATTCGTTTTATACTTTGATACAGAAGGTACCAACTTTTTTCGACAACCTTAGAGATAGAGACCTGCAACTTCGAACATATACTGGTCTGTGCCGATAAAGCCACATATCTTCCACAATTCCCTTTAGGATATGCCATGCCTTCTTCCGCTGTCCTCTGGCCCCCAGACCCAAGCCGATATTTCGGAAAGGGTAAATCGATAAATCTGCATATCTCCCAAATGTTAAAGATAGCGTCTCCAAAACCAAGAAGATAACCTTATCCAAAAATCAGCATATACATTTTTTGACGACGCCCACACCCTCCGGCTCCGTGAACCTTGGCCCTGGAAATTTGAAATGCGCATATCTTCCCCAATTTGTAAGCTAGAGTCACCAAATTTTTAAAGTAAAGTTACTGGTAAACTCCCTAAAATATTGATTAGAAATTGAATGGCCACGCCCACTCCGATACACTTGTTAGTGTAAATCGATAAGACCATCTCACCAATTTTGAAAGCTAGTCACCAAATTTAAAGAGTATTACCAGCAATAGTAATACTCTTCAAAAATCCGGGGAAACAAATTTTTGATCACGCCCACTACCGACCCCAAAAAGGATTAAAGCCTATAACTCCCGCAATCTAAGCTACAGTTACCAAACTTAGAAAGCACATTACTAACATCGTACTCCAACAATTTTTTTTGACCACGCCCATTCCCGCCTCTAAGATTCCCAGAAGCCTATACTCCCGCAGTTTAAAAGCTACAGTTACCAAACTTGGAAGGAAGATTATTAGGAACCTTTCCAATCATTTTTTTCAGTCACGCCCACTCCAAATAAATATTCTGGTCATAAGTTTGTGTGGCCATATAAATAGCGCATATAATCTTAAAACCGAATGTAAAATGCATTAATATTAATATCTACAATACTCTGTACAGAGCATCTCAAATATTGTGATTCCTGCTAATTGTACATAAACCTTATTAGTATTTTCAATATTTGTTGGTTAAAAATAATTTCAATAGCTGTTGTAAGCCTAAGATACATACAAACCTCATCCATTTAATAAGGGCTACAGTGAAGAAAGATTTATGTCGTCTGCTCAACGTTCTTTTCCCTTAAGTTCGTATTCATACGGGAGGCAGTTTGACTGCAAAATACGCCGAAAAAAAGATGAATTTCCATACTTTCACGCTTCGTAAAGTACTGTTGTCCAGTCAATGGCCCTGACAGCGCAAGCAACAGTTGAAAAGGTGAGCGGCGTAAAAGAGCCGCACACAGCGCTGTCGACGTCATCGTCATGCCCCAGCGCTGTGGGCAGTAAAAAGGTAGACAGAACCAGTGCACTGTTTTGTTTCCCCGCCGGCACGAGGCTCGGCTCGTGACACTGATTTAGCCGAGCAAGAACGAATGTTTATGGAGGCAGGCAGAGGCGTAAGAGCGCCAGAGCCAAAGAAGGCAATGTGAATACGATGCGCTAGGGATTTCTCCTCACAAATACAAATTTATGCAGACAAACATACACGCAATAACACCCACCGCTTACACGACTCGCCCGTGCTCGTGCTATTTCGGATTGCACACTCGTATTGGGGGTTGGAATAGCATCGTTGCCGTTAGGCTTACCATAGTACTGGTTTTACTGTTGCCCTGTAAAGAGTTTTCATTATAAATGAAAATCAGTTGTTGGCTCATTCGATTCGTGACGTTCAAGGCGAAAGTACATGCCAGACGCATAGAAGCGGTGGCTCAGGATTTCTAGCTTTTTTGAAAGTGTCGGTCTGAATACCGGGTCCGCGTGAAGCAAACGTCCCTTTTTTTTAATGGTGTCTCACATCATTTTTGTTCAAGTGTAAATACAAAGTACAATGTGCAACATTCAAGAGAAAAAAGAAATATGACTTTGTTCTTTGGCTGTTTAAGAAACCTTTTGATGTGAATTACAAAACAATTTACAACTAAAACGCAAAAAATAATAATATTAATATGCGACAATATTTAGTTAACAATATGAAATAAGTGTTTGGACTTTTAAGTGTAAGTATTATATAATTACTCCACCTACCAACTAAATATACACTTAAACCATAATAACACTTATATACAGAGCGTTAACAGGTGTCCATTCAATTGTTATTTGATCAATTATAATTATAAGCTAATGCTTAAGTGCAATTAGCTAGAAACGGACCAATTTATATGTCGTCTCTATGTGTTTGGAACTAAATATAAATATTTTGGTTAGAGCAAATTTAAGCAAAGGACTAATAAACTATTTAAAATTAAATCAGTCTCTATATTACAGGAAATCAGTATCATTCATTCGGCGAAGCGCGGTAAAAACGATCCAAACCCACTCAGTCACTCAGCAAGTCAGTCAGCCGAGGCTTTGTTGCACAATCGTCAAACTCGTACGTTTTAATGTTACCTCACTTGGCTTTTGTGTACTCATTCTTTATGTTTATTGATGCACAATTAAACCGCATTTGGCCAGCCAACCAGACATTCAGACAGACCGTTAGTCTGTCATCCGGCCAAACAGAACAAACAGAATCTTTGTATACTGTCATGGTCTATTGCCAACCAAATTTACTAGGAGTGTGTTTAAATTCCAATGGAATCTCCTATAGGCATAGAGATGACCAACAGCTGATACACATTAATATATAAGGCCATGAATAAATACAAATGATATGATATATATGTAAATACATATGTTATAAATAGGTATTTAGATTTAGACTGTTGATTAGGCTCGCAAATTATAATTGAAAAAGCTAATCATGCGTAAGTATTAGGATTTCTAACAGACATATGAAACATGCTTGGACGCATTATTTATAAATCTTCTTGATCACGTCTGTCCGTCCGCATGAATGCATCGATCTTCTAAGGCTTCTCTTATACCATTGCAAATAAGTTTATTTGGTATTTTCAATATTGCCATCGTTTCCACAATTCATCGAATGGGTCTTATTATTTTTAGGTTAAGTAGATTGCAGCGTGATCGATGTACAAATTGGTGAGTGGACTTGGGAGATTCAATGTCCAGGTTTTACTTAATTTAGTGTTCTATGTAGATATATTTTCTATGTGGAACAATAGAATAGAATATACACAAGGGTAAACTCACTAGTTGGGAGTGGTATTATGCTCCAATCCTTTTGGGCTCAAAATATCCATATCGGATTACTACATCTAGGATCAATTGATTGAAAGATGAGTTCTTTATTCAAATGCTATCTTATTTATCAAGACATTCTAATCAAACTCAATAAGCCTGCCCTAACGCTCCTTACATTTGCGAAAAACATTATCAACATCATATAGCTCCAGTCGGTTTCTTATGATGAAAATTATATGTAAGCACGAGATAATAGTGTTTTCGTACTTCCCCATGTATATTCCGGCATTCATCAATTGAAAATGGTAGTCCAAAGGCTTTAGCAAAATTATAACATGACTGATGTCGATAGTTGCGGCTGAGAAAAGACAAAAGTAGCACTTAGACAAAAGCTATGATAGACATTTTCGCCCGTCAACCCAACGACAAACTTAGTCATTGATGTAACTGATAAAAGTACTGAATACGACAGACAGCAGAATCAGCGGAAATGTGCGAGTTACAATAAACACAAAGATACACACCCACTTAGCGATAGCTGACTGGCTCAACTAGTGGCTGTTGAGTACTGACTTTGCCAACTTCCGCTTTGATACATTGCATATATGTACGTATGTCATGTATGTGCATATATTCGAAAGTACTATTTGCGACAACAAAGGGGTTTCACTGCATCCGCTCTTACATCCGCACTGTACGAGTAACTGTCGTACTTTACCGTATGTGGTAGAATAAACTTTAGGCTTTTTATTCTTATTGTTTCAGTTTGAAATTCCTTTAACTATCCAGCATACTACCAATTTATATTTAATTTTATTGTTGATACAGTTGTACTCACAAATAGGCGCCTTGTGCACTGGTCATTTGAAAAGCTACACATATGTATTTATGTTATCATACAAGAGCGTACAGCATCCCTCTTACAAAATATTTGTTTGGCCATGTGTTTTACAGGAGGTTCACATACGATGAAGTTCCTTTCTCTAATATCTTTGAAAAATGCATTAATAAATTATGTGCATGGTTTGGAAACTGGCGTCTATTCAACCTTAGAAACCCTGGCGGCCGATCTCACAAAGTTGGTAAGTCACGCATCCTATCAATTTTCAATAGCTTAACAAAAAAATTAATTTATTAATTTATAGCCTGTTTTTTTTTTCAAAATTTCGAATCATTTTCGTTTGCCTGCCTCGAGGAAAAAAGAAGGCAGATACTGCTTAACCTGAGGCGTACAAACTATTCTAGAACTAACAGAACTGAATTTAAAATACTAAATACTAATTGCCACTTGCTAAAGGTTTTTTTAATCGCAAAAAGCTGCTTGGTTACTAGGGCTGCAAGCATTTTTAATTGTTTTTTACTTCACTTTTTCACATTGCATTTTTGTGACAGAACACTAAAACACCTATATTTAAATTTTCATGAATTCATATTATTTTTAAATATTCTTATATGTTTTATAACATAAAAAACACAAGCATTCAAAAGTCATCCAAGCATAATTATCGTTCCTCGGCGTACCAAGCAAATCTAATAATATGACACTGAGCTAAACGATATTGCACATACAAAAGTGAAAAAGTTGTTTTGCTGTCCAAATTATTTTATGTAAAATTATAAGTGTGCTTACAATATATTTATTTTCACTTACTGCATGCTCGCTTAAGTACGACAAAAAAAATTATAAATCAATACAGAAAACATGAAAATTGCTACTTAGCTGAGAAATATCATTTCTCAATTTTGGCCGGTTTCAAAAGCGATCTTGGCTGTACTCCAATAATAACCAGTCAATAATAAATATAATTCTCGGCTATTGATTTTTATACTCTCATACCGAATGTACATACATATGTATATTGGTTTTGGGCAATGTCTGTGGTGCTGTTCATCAGTATACGCGCAACTTTTTTCGACACACTTAAGGCTATAATCTTGAAAATTGTAATTTATACTCGAACAAATGCTTATTTTGGGAGTAGAAAAATTACCTTTATAAATGTCCCTTTGTAAATCGACTGCGAAGCACTCGATTCTAATCTTTCCCCTCTCGGTACATTTTAACTCATGTCCGCAATAAAAGCTCAAGTACACCTACAAATATGCATCGATTTTTAAAAATTTAATTCGTTACAATATATATGAATAACAATTTATAATATAATTTTTTTGTGTATGAATAATACTTTAATAAGTTATGTTTCGTGAATTGAGTCATCTAAGTAAAGAGTTAGACAACACTGTGTATGCTGTGTATGCTACATTTAAATCTATTTTACTTCGATTTGACAATAAATTTACAACAGTACTCAGAGTGGCATTTTTTATCCTCCTGACTTATACAGCTCTTTTGCAGTGTCGGCTGGTCCTTTGTTTTCCACTGTCTATCTTTCACTGTCCATATTTTATAAACATGACAGTAGGAATACAAGCAGACTGCTAGCTAAACTAGCATCTCGCGTACATTGCACATTTCTGTTGAAAGCTAATTAAATTTTATTTGATTTTAAGTGAATTATTAACTCTCTTGTTGGTGGTGTTTTTACCAGCCAACATTTTCATATTTCACGTTTTCTTTTTGCGATGATTGGTATCTGTATTCTGCAAAGATTCTTTATGCTAAGTAGCAAGTTTGCTCATTTTTTCCAAACTTGTGAACCCATTCTGCTTTCAAGCTGACATGTATGTATATATCCATGAATAATTAATTGTTATTCTTCAGTTTCAAGGTATGCTTTTATGAACCGGATATAAACAATTCGATTGGGAGCCAAGCAATCATATGGTTGTATGTACATATATAGTTAAATAGCTTTTAATTTTGTTTTTAGATTTGCCATACATTAAAGGAGATGGCTCCGGCATCGACAAGTATATATGTATATATATTTAGTTGATCAGCAATATTTGCCGAGTCCTTACAGCCACTTTCATCTATCCGAATTTTTCAACCCTCAAATTAAAAATAATCTTAACTTCACTAAATAGGTCAGAGATAATCGGATCGGACCACTATATTATATAGCTACGGTCGAAAGATGAGTTTTTATGAATACCCTATTTCAATCATAACATAATATTTCGAACTCCTTACAAAAATTTAGATGTCGGCAAATTATCCGGCTCTACAATGCTAATCTTTTTTAACTTTTTAGTAATTAAATAAGATTTATGGCTGCGCCAATAATCTCATGGTCTTCACCCTCAGCATCTGCTGTGTTTGCATGTAGCCATTGATAACAATAAAATATTGCATCATGTGCCGATACGATATAATCCACATATTATAATAATAAACTAAGTTAGAATGCTATAATCTAGTTAACTCGACTATTCTAAGGCAGCGCATGTTTTAATTCACAAGATCTAACTAAAATCAGACGTGTATACTTATGCATTTTCATGATATTATGACGCTGCAGAATACACACACACACACACTTCGATTATCGTGATGTCCCATTCTCACACATACACGCTTATAATGAGATATAAAGATATTCGATGCAATTTTTAATGTTTTCGTTTACCATCAATAAACGGGATAAAATCGTATTATTACATGAACTAAATTACACAGAAGTTGCACATGCATTTTCAGCATTAGCCGACACAAGCACACATCCAAGCCTATTACCAAACAATAAGTGTACGGCTTTTTTTAGAGTGCTGGATAGGTAAAGACTTGGGTTTCGATTAGATAATTCTTATATGATTTTTTTCCATATCCGGGGCTTTACATATGTCAGTAAAACCACATTTCGAAAAGTGTACTATTTAATGTAATTAGCATTTTGTCTTCTTTTTACAGAGGAGGCATCTTATCATCATACTTGTTGGATTTGCTAAAAAAAAAATGTCTCAAAATCAAAGCAACCACAAAAACTTGATATCCGGTCATTCTTCATTCTACGCCAGTTGCGGCGGGAATCTAGACGGCTTAAAAGTATAAGTTATTGGTTGCAATATATAATATATGAGTATATTACACATAGAACACAATAATAATATATGTTCTTTTTCATTTCTTTTTTTTTTGTAGATATGGACCACTGGGGGCACAGTTGATTTGATAATTGATAATTGGTATAAACGTGTTTCGGGAGCGTATACGTAGTCGGAGCAGAAGTTTTCAGTTGCTTGTGGAAGTAAAGTGTCACAAGGAAAGTATATTATTTTTTATATCGCACCACCACAGATGTTATTTGTGTAATGTTTGAGAAAACCTACAAGGTCTGTAATGTGTTCCACATTGAGCTCGGGTTTCGTCAGCAGCGGGCTGTGATGATTAACAAACAAGTTCGTTGTCGACGAAACCTGCATGCTGTGTGGAGAGTCAACGAGTTCCACTTCTGAAAAACTAAGTGGACATATAAAACACTGAGCCGAGGAATCACGAAGTATATGTATCTTAAATGTGCTAACGGTATTCTTGGATATTCCATCGGGGACACGAGACATTATTAAAAATCCAAAACAAGCTTCATTAAAGGCCGAGTTAATATAGTCATTTCTGTCTGTCCAAATTCTTAGCTTAAGTGCAGCTTTAGAGCAGAACAGTACATGGGTCGGAGATAATCGGATCGGGCCACTTTATTATATAGCTACTATATGAACATTCGATAGAAGAGTTTTAAGTGGCATGTATGTTAACGCCTATCTCGATCAAGAAAGAGCGGTTATCTTGGGCACGCCGAAGATTGTATATTCTTGTAGACCAAGGTTTATCTGCTGAAATCTAAGATTTTATTATAATTTCCAAATAGTCCAAGTGATCCATGATCAAAATAGCATTGCTTGTGAAAAATTCAGTTCAGAACAATTTATGACAGCTGAACCACTCCTAAATGCAACATTAAATTAAATTAACTTTGACAGTTAATTAATGTAATGTCAAATTAAACGCCCAATTTCCAACCTTTCATATCGATGAACATATATTTCTCCCATATTGAATAAAAACATTTTTAATGCAGATTCCTGGAAACCATCTCTAAATCTCGTTTTCGTAAATTTTCTAAAACAATACCTGTCACTAGCCTCTATTGATTCCAAAATTATTTAGTATATCTGTGTAATTACATTGCATCAGCACGTATGAGACGTATACATACATATATATATCTTATTTGTCTTGGGGCATACATATGTATGTATATACAGTGGCGGCCAGCTCAAATGGACCAGTGTCAAAGAAAAAAAGTAATTGCCTGCCATAAGCTAATTATTCATTATTTTTCAAAAATTTCAAAAACCGATAGGTACATGTATTAACCACCAATATGAATATATGACCCTAATAAACAGAGGTTTCTCCACCTGCTAGGTAGGATTATGTAAAAAAGTACACTATTTTTAGGTGGCAGCTTATTTGGACCAGTCTAAATAAAAATATATTTGGCCTATTAAACCTTAAATAAGGATGTTAATACTTGGTATGATATCCTATAGCCTTAACTTCCCTTAGCCTATTATTCATCGAAGATACCAGCTTCCGGCATCTTGACGTCCTCTTTGCTGGTTCCTGGTGGTTAATACATGTACCTTGTAAATTACTCAAGTCTTTAAAAACATTGGCTTATAACAGAAACCATAGATTTGAAAAGACTTTCCTACCCGTAGCTACAATAGGATTAATATATTACCTAGTCGGCTGCTGCCGACTGCATCGACCTAACTTTTTTTTACTTAAAAAGTAATATAAACGTACATATGTACGTACATTGGGTCGTTAAAACGTAAATTTATTATAGAACTACAAATATGCTTACCCGTATTTTGTTTCCTAATAAAGGGCTGTGGTAACAGTGAAATAATTAGATAAACCGGGCTACTGCATTTCCAACCCCAAGAATGATAAGAATTACCCATAAGTTTTTTTTTGTATGTAGCACAAACTGGCAAGTGATAAAAAAAAAAATAATCGATGGTAACACATCGCTCATTTCACTAAGATGTACACTCAGAAGAAAAAGACACAATCGACCTGAAATAAAGAAAACGTAATTAAAATGAAAGTGGTTCTGACAATTAAATAAATATTCAGGCCTTAGAGATAATTTCGAAATATATCAACAAAAAAAGAAAATACAAACCCCTGGGTTACCCTCAATGTCAAATTCTACAATTTAGGCCGATATTTTTCTAAGTGTAGGCACTATTTACGTACACACATTAAAATGAGGAATCACTTAGTTACCAAGTAAATAATGAAAGAAATGCTAGAATATGAAACCTAAGGCTCTTATCGTACCTAATATACACTCAAGAAAACAAGTCGCTCTAAAATTTAGACAATTGGCCTAAGAGCTCAAAAGGGTTTACGGTATTTAGATACTATTTTCTATTACTTAGAAATATATTTCTAAAAATGTATTTATTAAAAAAATCCTAGCTCACACACTGTTTTATAAATATACTGCTCACTCATACATATAGTTACAGAATTTGAAGTTAAAGTACAAGCATATGTATAAAAAACTTTCGAATTAAAATATAATATCAAAAAAATTAGACATTACAACTTTTGTTCTTAAAATAAAAGTTTCCAATAGCACAGAGAATAAATGCCTACAAATATAATAATAAATAAATAACCATTACCATTTGTCACTGACAAAAGCCGTGAACATCGGAAACCGAAGTTAATACCCATGTATTAACTAAAAACAAAGTACACACAATATATGACGAGTTATACACAACTCTGACCACTATCTAACCAAAGCGATAAGAAGTAAGTTCAATAGACATTTATTTTTTAGTTTTCGTACATCAGCAGTGCCGCTTGCACTTTTATTTCCTACTTTGAAACAATTTTCTTTTGTGTTCTGTGATTACTATAAACACAAAATTTATTTAAAAAATTTGTTCTGACTTGAATTAATGTGTGAGCCCAACATCTTAATAAAATACGAACGAATGCCATCTGTCACATTTAGGTAAGAATAATTGATTTCGTTAGTCAACATTTTAGTTATAAAAATAATATAAGAATGTGCTCATACAAGATTTGCTTAATCAATGGATTAGATGCCTTGGACACATAATTTTAAGTAGATCACATTATTTACATATATTTAACATCAAATATACACAGTAAAGGAGGTGAAAAAATATTTGCGAATATGAAAATTTAACCATAAAGCTTGTAACGTGTTGAAGCAAATATATATTATTATTATTATTATACTTGCAGACTGACTGCCTATCATGCAAATTTTTCCTTAAGAATATCAAATAAAATAATTAAATAAAAATATCTATGACCAATTGAATCACTGACAAAAATATATATGTTGAAAATAAGTGATAACTAGAAACTACATATTTTTAAAACTAAATTTGTTGCACAACTTCGAAGTGTTATTTTTCGGTACACAGTCCCAAATTTGTCTTATATTGAAAATTGTGTTAATCTGTGTGTTAACAGCGGCAGACAAAGATAGCACAAAAATCGCTAATCAACTACTCAAACGTCGTCTGGCGGCTTAAGTAACTGACACAAATTTTCAGCATTCAGTGTCATAGAGAACTTATTGATGTATAGCTGCTGAGTCGCGGAGTCAAGTCATTAATATAGTCAACCATTTCACACAAATGATTGATTTCGAGTCTGCTCTTTGAATCTTACCCCAACTACATTTTAATATGTCGCTAACTAACTTAAACATAAATGGCTTTTATGAAGAGCCGATTATATTGTGGAAGACAAAGCAACGCGTTCATTACAGAGATGATGTGGCGCGTGCCAAAAAGTTCGTGTTTTCAATTGAAAATTAAATTAAATTTTATTGTTATCAAATTAAAATCACACACATTTTAAAGAGGCAAACCAAAAATACCTTCAAAGTGTGTGTGTGAATGTGTGATGAGTGTGTTTCAAATTATGTGTATATTTTGTTTACACTATTTATTATAATTTTATATCTATAATATACATATATCATCACCTACAATAACAACATACTTATAGAAAATTATTATTGCCGCTTGTTACTTAGACAACACCACTACCGATAACGGCATGGTTAATATGAGCCAGCAGGTTATTTTTAGCCATTATTGAAATTCAATTAAATTCATTTCTGTAGTTCGTGTATGTTATTTATTTTTAACAGCTGCTGAGGACAGCGGCTAAATTGTGATTTTGGCGCCAAGGGTAACTCACTTCATTATGCAGAAAGTATATTTTTAAAATGTAATCATTGACATTAGCTTTTTTGCTGCTATTCTACATATATAGTCTACACTTTAGGTAGTTAATTAATTAATAAGCTTTTATACTGAAATTCGAACCGCGATCCATTCATCGAGAGCTGTGTTAATCCCCACAGAGCTATACGGGAAAAAATATTAATATAGACCTTAATATTATATTTCTTAAAACTATTAGTTTCCACCGCAAATTCAACTAACTTCCTTCCAACAGCAATAATTGAGCATAATATGTAAGCGTACATAGCACTTACATGGATTCATAAGTATTTATATATACCTTCAACTGTTTTCACCTGAGCTTCTCTTAAAATTATATTTGATATTTCACTTAGCTGATCTCCGTTAATCACATACAACACTGGTTAGATTAAAATTAGCACAGATAGCTTTGCCGTCATAAGTATCACATATATTTATGTACATTTGTACATATAAATACTATATACCCATGCAAATTAAGTGGACGTCCGATCATTTGTAATTTTTAGAACAGTCCACCGAAGTGGGTGGATCCTGCTTTTTTATTATAATTTTAAAAAAATAAGTTGTGAAAAATATAATATATAGACATACAGAACTTACATAACAGTTATATATTATAGATCAATTTAAAGGGTTCAGTGTCTGCATTTATTAATTTCAGGGTGGATGGTTCTAAAATTCAGAAAACATAATCCTTATTCCAAGGTGTTGGTTTCTATGTGCGTACATACATAATTCTTACATTAAGATTTAGTTACCTATAGTCTTACTGAACATTGGTGTATTTTAATATTTCACATAAACCAACGATTTATATAAATAATAAAACTATTAAATAGGATTAACTTTCACCCTAAGCTACGCTGACTTTAATGGAGATAACAGATTAACTCTAAGTTATCAGTTCAGAAATACATTTTTTAATAATAGAAAATATTTCTGAATACACAAAAAATACCATATTTTTGGAAGAGTCGATTTCTATTTAGAAATTATTTCTACTAACAAGAAAAACTTTTTTATGGCGATTTTAAATTTTGGGTGACTTACTAAATTTCAGGGCAATTTTATTTTTGAGCGTAGGCACAAAGCAGATACAAAGTGCAAAATTTCCCATTTACTCATTGATTTAATAAAGTAAACTGCTCGTCTAATGGATTGTATAAATGTTTCGCAAATTGTTATCTATCTGCATATACAAAAGTCCAAAAGATATACAATTTGGAATTTTTTTTTTTTGTATAACAGTAATAATTGATAAGTAGCGAAACGTTAATTGTAAAATTGAAATATATTGTACGAAATAATTTTGATTTCAACAACAAAAGCTACATACGTTCAACATGGTATTGATTAATACAGACTTATTTATTTGTTGTGCTATCAGTCGGTGATAGCTTTGTAGAGTTCACCGCTCATGTGCTGGTCTTAAATTGGCTGATTATGTGTGCTTCAGTCCTACCTAAGCTAGCTCCGTTATGAAAGCGCAATCATTGCAAAGCCAAACAAAAAAAATTAATTGACAAAATCAATCAAAAACCCATCAGTAACAGAAGATAATACATACTGACCAGTGAAGTGAGGCCACATCCATCTTTTGAATTAGTCGACGAAAAACCGTGTTGATAGTTGACCATAGCCAGAAGTTTCTTACGGCAATGTTAGTTGATGTTAAAATTTTAAGCTGAACAGAACTAGGGATTCTCAACGTATCTAATGTGCTTCTAAAAGTGTTTATGCGCGCAACTGCTGTGCGAAATTTTCACGAAAATTGATTAATTCACACCCGATCTTACGTCAGCAATCAAGTACTTACCGACAGTTGCGAATTTATTACAATAAGGCCGAAAAAATCGATATCCTTCTCTCGCCTAACTTCGTCAACGACGCCGGGAACACCAGTACTCAACATTAGTTCATCGATTGTCGCTACTTCGACCTCTGTAAAACGGTACGCTCGTACCGCATGTGATCACTGCGGCCATCATAACATACCAATTATGTCACACCCAATATCGCCGCTAGCGAAATCGCAGACTAATTTGGAGCTGATGGATCCAAGCAGCCAGCAGCGGCAGGCTCTTTTACCACTGCCAACCATTGGAATGCATCGTGATGACTCAGCTTGCACACTCCAAGTGTCCCGCCGCCCTTCTATTCTTCTGCAAGAGATCCTGACCCAGCGACCCCCTGGTATTGAACGCAAGGATCCCAGTAATTTTCTTCATCCACGCAACTCTAGAAATGCAGGGTATAGCTAGTCTTTACATTATTCACATATCGTACGCCTGTTAAATGCTATTAAAATTTGTTAAGAAGTCGCTTTCTGATTTCGAATTTTGTATCTCTTCCAACTAAGAAATCCACATGGAACGGTTAATGGCAGTACGGCGACTATTAACTTTCAAAGCGGATCTGGCAGTGCTCGCAATGGTTCCAGTGCCAACTATGACAGCGGTGCAAAAAGCTTTCAGGCCAAACAACAGAAAGAAAAAAACCGACGAACGGGCAAGTAAGAAAACACATAATAACCTAATATGATTCAAGATACATTTGTTTCCCATTTTTGTAGCGATGCCATCAGCTCGGCATTGTCTGCCACTTACTGCAAGCTGCTAGTGCTTTTGGGTGTATGCCTCCCTATTACGGAAGTAATTTCAGATCAAATACCTACCTATGTTTATCAAGGATTTTATGTTTATTTATATGCTGGTAGCATATTATTTGTAATATTTCTTTACATAAGTGCATTTCGAAATCGCTCGCTTTTTAATGCACTCAAGGATTTTCGTAAGTCTAATACATATATACATTCATTTTAAATTTTTATGAATACATGTTTCCCGTTTCACTTTTGATTCAAATCTTTAATTTTTTTAAAAAAGCAATGCCATTTGAAAGAAAATTGTTTTATACAAAAAATTACATTTGTTTGAGCTGCAATCGATACTCAACAATTAAAACATTCCACATACTCACATGTTGAGTGTCCAAATACGGCAGAGCACATACCAACATTACTTAACTTAAATTTCCTTAAGAGCCAAAGGTTTTTTATAGAGTATATATAAATATTGTCTCAATAGATATTTCAATAACTGCAAACATAGTTTATACAAATGGTTTGTTTTTTCTTTTCATTTGTAATGCAATGTTATGTTTTCCAATGTTATATTATCTTCTTCGTACCTTAAATAGCCGTCTTATAAACTTAACCCAATATAAATTAGTAAAAGGCCCTAGTGGTTTATAGATTAAAGTTGAAAATTTGACTGTGAAACTGGAAAAGCTTGTATTTATTAACATATTAAGCTTAACAATTTGTTTTAATTCCTGATTGTTTTAGATGAGAAGAATAGCAATATACACCTAAAACACAAAGTGACTCACTTTGGAAGTTTCTACTTACGCGTAGGTGCTATTGCCTTCGCTATTGGGACAATGGTGTATTCAGGCTTGGAATTTGGTCAATTCTTTGAGCTAAATGGTCATCCCGGATGTCGCGACGTCTTTGTAGCCATCACTCCTATCTGCCGCATGGTCTTGTGCATTGCACAGGTGCAGTTTATCTTCCTTAACACCACATATATGGATATGGCACGTCACAAGGTTACCTCGCGATTCGGGCTTATGCACATGGTGGCCACCAACCTGTGTGAATGGTTATACGTACTGGTCGAGGAAACAAAACACGAAATATTTCATATTAGCCACCACGATATTGATGCGGGCCATGATCCGATATTTCATAACGGAACACATGGCGGTCCCGATTGGTCGGCTCTCAATGATTCTTTTCATTTACCGGGTCCCCATCAGATTGTATCAAATATACAAAACCACTCCACTCCACTGCTTCACAAGATATTAGTAAATTTGACGACGACGGTTGGTAATATCACAGTACCAGAACCCATTCATGCCACTTTTACTGGATGTTCCCGTACAACAATCATGGGTGCTTTGGTTCAACAGCTTTCTCCGTTTCTATTCCCGTGTACAATAGAATACTCGCTCATTTGTGCAGTGATTTTATTCGAGATGTGGAAAACGGTTAAGTCTATACCGGACATAGACAAGACACGTAAAAACTCTGTGAAGCCAGTAGCGCAGAAGCCGGCACACCACTTCTCTGTCGATTGCTCCCAATCTCACAAGGGTCTGTTTTTCGGCATTCTTATTATTGTTATGACCATAATCTCAATGATTATGTACTTTGTACTGTATACACAACCCGGCTACGAACTCATCGCAACCCAGGAAGTTACACTTTGGGAGACTATTATGTACTTCTTGTGCGCCTCCGCAATAATAACCGGTCTGTATATTAAAAAATAAACCAACTACACTTATTATCTTATTTCTCTTATGACAGGCATGATTCTAATGCGTGATCTAAGGTATATAAAAGATACGAGCGACGAACACCATTCAATGGATTTGGATAATCTCTTGCTGGTAGTGGCCCAGACAGGTGTTTACTTGTATGGAATGTTCAGCATTCTTGGCAGCTATTTTGCTAAATGGGACACCGTACCAGATCGAGTTGAAGGCATTATTGCGGAGGTATTTGGTGTGGTGCAGACATCTCTGCAGACTATGTTTATACTACATGCTAGCCATCGACGCTGCAAGGGATCAAAACAGGTTCGACGAAAACCCGGCCGCGAAATTATTACCTTCCTTTTGGTCGCAAATATTGCCATATGGTTCGTGAACACTCTTATTAAAGGAAGGGCGGTGTTTCGTGAGTCGCACCTTGAGTTTTTCGGCATTTGGGGATGGACGATTATCACACATATTTCAATGCCACTGGCGATTTTTTATCGCTTTCATTCCACGATTTGTCTATTTGAAGTGTGGAAAATTACATACAAGGCCAAGGCTCATTAGATTGTGATGGATGCAAATTTAAAAATGTATTTTCCATATTTTATTTTATTAAATTATTTTTAGCCTTACTATTTGACTATTCTTTTGTTAGTATTTATTATTGAAACTATTTTAACAGCAACGACCATTTTGAATTTACTTCGAATACATGTTCACATTTTTAACGATAATATTTAAAACGCAATTCAACGCTCCTAGAGGGATGCTGTTGAAAGTGAGTGAAAATAAGAAGGTATCATAGTATACACCCGTACCTCGCTATACGGCCGCTCTTAATACGGCATTTCGATATAACGGCCATCTTCAATTAAGGCACGTTTTCGATTTACGACCTAAAATGTTTCGCTATAACGGCAAAAACCGATCCTGACGTCGAACGTAGCGCTAAAGTTTCTTCAAGAATTAACTCAGCCACTCAATCACTGAAGAACGAAATAGACAAGAAAGCAAGGCTTACAACGTTGGACAATTTTTTTAAGCCAGGCCCATCCTTACCAGCGAAAAATGATGACAGTGATCTACAGGACCCAATTTCTTCAACGTCTTCAGATTAAAGCCATTTAAAAAAAAATTAATGTATGGATACATACAAAAAAATTGTATGTAACATGAAGTTTTTTTATTTTTGTTTATAGATTATTGTTGGTTTTTGGAGTCTGCTATTATTTGATGTACAAATGTGTGTACTTGTTATGTATGTATTTTTGATTTAAATGAAATAAAAAGATTTTGAATGATAAACCATGTTACATATTTATTTGGAGCCGATCTCATTGAATTTGTATGAATTTGTATTAGAACAATTAATTCCCTATACGGGTTTTCGTGTTTCGTGGAACGAGTCTGTCTGTCTGTCCGTCTGTATGAACACAACTTTTTTTTGAAATCCTTGTATCTTCCGTTTTTGAGTTAGAGCCGTCAATTTGGTAGGTATATTACTGGTAGCTGCCATTAAGGACCGATAACAAATTTTTATGGCCCATAATCGCCAATTACAATATTTCGGAAAAGGTAAATCGAAAATCTGCATATCTCCCACAATCTTAAAGATAGAGTCTCCAAATCTAGAAGATAATTTGGCGGTAATCTTCTCCAAGGATCGGTATATACATTTTTGGACCACGCCCACACCCGCTGCCCCAAGGAACCTCGGCCCTAGAAATTTAAAATGCGCATATCTTCCACAATTTGTAAGCTAGAGTCACAACATTTTCAAAGTATGTTACTGGTAACTTTCCTAAGAGACGAATAAAAAATTGGATGGCCACGCCCACTACGACTCCCTAATCTGATACACCTGTTAGGGTAAATAGATAAGACCATACATATATCTCACACAATTTGAAAGCTAAAGTCACCAAATTTGAAGGGTATATTGCTAGGAACACTCTTAAGAAATCCGGGAAAAAATTTTGGACCACGCCCACTCCCGCCTCAAAAATCGATAAAAGCCTATATCTCCCGCATTTTAAGAGCTACAGTTACCAAAGTTAGAAGGCAGATTACTAAAATCGTAATCCAACATTTTTTTGGCCACGCCCACTCCCGCCTCGAAAGTTTCCAGAAGCCTACATCTCCCTTAAAAGCTACGATTACCAAACTTGAAAGATAGATTATTAGGAACCTTGTCCATAATTTTTTCAGTCACGCCTACTCCCGCCCCCAAAAATTTTCAAAATCCCATATCTCCCATAACTTAAGAGCTACAATTACCAAACTTATAAGGAAGGCAACTAGCTTATATCTACCTCAATTTGAAAGGCAAACTTGGACAGTGTTTCTTGGCTACACCTACCCAGTTCTTTGCTACTCGTTATCAGCTGGCATTACGTTTGGTATCAAAGTATGTAGCAGTCGGTTACGACTGCAACATGCTCTCTTGTTAGGTATGATTTCTAACGACATTGTTTAGTGCTGCAACCGAATGTACCATGCCGATTAGATATCGATAATCTCCTGATATCGATACTGACTGGATTACTTGCTCTCAATAGTATTGGGGCAATGGCAAAAATGTTGCCAGACAGCTCTGACAGCTTCTATATACAAAATCCCACTTCGATAAGCATCAGTTTCCCATAGCAATGCAAGTCAATCTTTCAACGCCCGGTTTTCTGTACCTCAACATAATATTTCATTCCATAATAATCAGTTGAGAGAAAGCGGCAAAAATAAATTTGTATTTTCAGAAAGATTTCAACAACGAAAACATGTCCTCTGTGAATGGGAACCAAGCAGAGTATAGCAGCGGAGACTCAACAGCAGGCGACATATGAAGCAATGATGTGCATACAACAATAAGCAGCTGTGCGATATGTTTCTCATAGCTGGCATTGATGGCAAGCCGGTGTCCGCTCATCGCTTGGTGCTCGCAGCTTCGAGTGAATATTTTTCAGCAATGTTTACCGGATCGATGCCCGAGAGCAGGGAGCAAAAGGTGATCCTTGGCGAAGTGCATAGCGATGCGTTGCACCTGCTCTTCAGATGTGTTCACAACGGAACAATGCGTACACTCATTAGCTAGGCATTTTATGTTTTCCAGTGCTCCAATCACAGCAACCTTAAAATTATTGTTGATATGTCATTGACTCATAAGAAAAGACAACTCTGAACAGATTAAATGTTCAGTTTTATGTTCAAAGTATACATAACTTTGACATAATCAAATTGCACAGACTCTGCAAGGACTCCTTGGACTGTTTGGACTGGTCTTTTTTTTAAACACTTGCTCGCTAGCTTTTTACACTGACGGCTACTTTATTAAATTCAACTTATACAAATTTTAATTACAACAATAAAAACTTAGCTTATTGTATAGAATAAAAGTGGCACTAACAAATGGCAGCCTTTTTAAATACTTAAGCAACAATTTTTTATGTTTTATATACTTTGATACCAAAGGTATCATAGTATATTGGTTTTGTGCAATGTCCGACATGCTGTCTGTCTCTCTGTCCGTCTGTATGAACGCAACTTTTTTTGACACCCCTAGATAAAAACGATAAAAGCCTATACCTCCCTCAATTTAAGAGCTACAGTTACCAAAGTTAGAAAGTAGATTACTACCTAGCCACAGTTACCAAACTTCTAGCTTATATCAACCGCAATTTTAAAGGCAAACTTGGACAATATTTCTTGACAACACCCACCCTGTTCTTTGCTACCTGTTATCAGCTGGCATTACGTATGGTATCAAAGTTCTCTCTTGTTTATAATATTTATGTGAATTTTTCGGATTATTCAAATAAAACAGTTTGGTGAATGTTCAACAAGTACAGGGAAAAATTTTTAATTAAACTGAAAATACATTTCATGAAACTGCAATATATTGGCAATATTTTTTAATTTTAATCCTCTCGGATTCAGACTCAAATCTAAAATTGGGGATGTACTTCACCTATTTTTATAGTAACATAGAAAAACATTTTTATCCTATTAAGCCATGTAGTACCTTCTTGTAGTATTAAAAGGTTTAATTGTTCACAGTGTATATTTTATTAGAATTACAATAAATTATTTATACAACTTTGAATTATTTTTTCTAACTGTACAATAAATTTTAATTCACCAATGAAATTAAAATCCATTCCATTATAGAGTTGTTTGCTTTTTAAAGATACACAATGCTACTTGTCAAAAGTTAAGAAACATAAAATTCAAATACACACATAACTTTGAGTTTTATATATTAATGCATCAATAAATATTATATAATATTGCTGCATACATTTATAAATTTGTCAACAAAAGTATAAAGCATATACCTGTTATGAACAGAAACATAAAACATGAAATACAGAGTCAGTAGTTAATTTAAAAAATGAGTCTTAGAAGACTATCTAATCTATATTTAATTTAATTTGCATATAAAAAATTTACTGTAGTTTTTGTGCGGAGTTTAATATTAATCAATCCGTTTATTTATTTTTCTCAAAATACGCATATGATAGGTTTTTTAACAAAGCGAATTGAATACACAGTAGAAAGTCGGAGTCATCCGACTGGGCCCAACTATTTTCCCAGTGAAATCGCAATATTGAAGAAGTGACTATAATCTTGTGACCTCAACAAATGACTTTAGGCTGTGTTTTTTTAGGGTTGGTGGAGGAGGGAAAGGTCGTTTCGGGGTGATAATAATTTCCTCTTCAAAACTGGTGTGAGATTTGGAGAGCGTTATGCTTATACAGGCAGACTGGCAGACAACCAGATGGGCATTGCAATGGTCTTCTTACATTTTAAAACAAAGAGCAAAAAAATCAATCGTGTGTTTCTTATTCTTTCGCATTAATTTTTTTAATTGAAAACTAACAGAAGCACTGTAAACGTTATTAATAAATAATATAACCAACATTTTCGATGAAATATATATATAGTTATTACATAGTTGTATATAGTTGACAGGCAATACTCAAATAGGCAAGCTAAGCAAAGCTATGAAACAGAGTACAGCTTTACAAATGGCACTAGACACAATTTACAGTAGCACATATTGGTTGGGTTTTGTTATCGGTAATTTACGTTTATCAAAGCTGATCTCTTGTTCATCTATCATATTTTCTTTATATAAATTAAATCACACTATTAATTTCAGTAATACGTAGATTGGTATTAACCAAACTTTAACAACAAGCGCAACAAGCTGTACATACATATCTGCCTACAATTTGTTATCGTCTTTTATATGATTCTTTACATATTGATATACAATTTTATATGCAGCTATTTATTGTAAGTTTCGTTGCTAAAAATATGTAACTTTATTTATATATAGATTACGAAATTGTTTGGCCTATAACATTTTTATGTGGTTTTGTTAAGATAGCTTACTTGAGTGCTTACACATGCATATGCATATACATACAAGTACTTATATGCTCTGGAAGCAAATTAGTATCTGTCGCGTTTGTTATTTTGTGCAGAAATCTCTTAGATATAATTTAAGATCAAAATTTACCGGCTTCAAGTAATATGATGCCTGCATATAGGTAATTGAAGAACTATAACTAATCTTTTCAAAGTTTTGAAATGTACACTTTAAAGCTTAGTTATTGAAGTAATATGATGCCTGCATATAGGTAATTGAAGAACTATAACTAATCTTTTCAAAGTTTTGAAATGTACACTTTAAAGCTTAGTTATTGAATGTTAAGAATTTGGTAGATATGGTTCATCATCATACTTTTTACCTTTAAAAGTAGCTATATAACTTACATCTTACTGTTTTATTTTGCAAATCAATGCTCTCAAAAATAATTTGTATTAACTAGAAACTTTGAAAATTATTATTTTTGTTATTTTTAATATGTCAATGTTTAGGGAAAGATATCATTTGTTCCTAGGAAGTTTTTCACAAATTACAACTCTCTAAAAATAAAACAAGGAGTCCGTTGAATATACGACTTTGGGATACCCTGTACCCAAATCAAATAAATCCATTCAGCTAAAAACCTTATTAATAAAACAATCATTATGCAATTTTCAGAATATAGAGATGATATGTGAAAAAATGCATGTACTACCCTGGACCTTTTTTTTAAATTTTTTGAGAAATTTACGGATATATCAAAAACTTTTAGTAAGCTTAATTTCCGTAGATGTATGTATATATGTACTATGCTATACGAGCTGGACTATGCTAACTTTTGATGCTGATCTACGAAATTTATTTTAGTTTCTGTATATGATGTTTTGTCTCTATTTATACCATTTTATTAAAACTTATTACACCCATTTTATAAGAGTCAACCTCGGAATTGAGAGCATTCAAAATAATTGGTTTTAGGGGTAATTCACAGACTATTAATTTATTTATAGTTATGTTTACGTATACATGTATACGCAGACCATTTGACTTTAAATAAAACTAATTCAAATGAGATTAAACTCGGAAATTGTTATTAAATTTTCCAAGAATTTTTTATGGGTAATGTCATTTGACAATAACATAAGTAAGCTTGCCACTACATATGTAAAAGCTTATATTTATAACGAGTTATAATAGATTTTTACATCCATATTTAATTTTGATTCTTAAGACATTTCAGAACTTAATATATGTGGTGTGAAAGCGTACAATATATCCAAACGTTCTGTTTAACCTGTACTGTGCATATATTCATAACATACATACATACATACATATTTTATACACCTCGCAACAAATTTTGATGAAAAAAACTATTCCTAAAAAATTATATGAATGGTTAATTTTTCCAATCAAAGTATGTCAAAATCTTTAGTCAAAAACCAATATTTAACAACTCTTTATAATTTGGTTAGCTGCTAACGCTCTATTGTATTTAGTTGTTCTTTTTATTTTAACTTTTAACTTAACATTTTAGAATGGCTAAAATGCAGCTATGCTGGAAGTGCTAGTAAAATTTAGTATCACAGTATTTTATATAAGGTCAAATTTTGTTATATATGTATGTTTATTGTTATGCAATATTAATTGTCAATATTCATAAGTAACATTTTTTATTCTTGGATACATAAATGCAACTCAAATAAATCAAGTATTGCGAGAACCTAAATAAGGTAATTATTTTTCTGTGTAAATTCGATGACCAAACATTTCGTTTACAAAAAATGGAACCACAAAAAGTTTATTATATTTTTTAAGGCAACGCAAAAGCCTAAAAATTCTCTTAAAGTAGATCAGATAAATCAAAAATATATTGCTAATTAATATATATTTATGAATAATTATCCATAGTTATGAAAATGCATCGATTGTTTTTGCAAAAATTTATTCAATTATTTTCAGTTTTTTGATACAAATTCAAACTAAAGTTCTGATGACGTGTACCACATTCAACTAGATTCATTATAAAATAAAACAAGAAAAAACGGCTATCTTAGAAGCGTTGAAGATTACATACCCCCTGCTGACATCTAAAAAATTTCTAAAAAAAAAAAAACCGACCGATTGTTCCTATAGAGACTATATGGTATAGTTGTCCACTATGATGCCCAGTTCGCATATAAGTAGACAAACGGACATGGCTAGAACGGCTCGACTCTTAATACTAATCAATAACAAATGTACATGTATACATGTGGTCTAAGATTCTTCACACTATCTTTTAAATATATTTACATAACTTAATTAACGCCGTTTTACCCAGGCAGTGCCTTACCCCAACCACTGTCCCTACGCCCAGCCAAACCAACTTCCTCTGCCAGGGGAAAAGAAAAACAGCAAAGGCAACTTTGTTGTTGTTAGGTCTGCAGCATTTTAAATCAACGTGCTTATACAGAAATTAGGTCAGACATGGCATATTTACTAATTACGAATAAGTATATGTATGTTTATGCCTGGTATTAAAAATTAAAAAAATATTAAAATTATTTTTATTTATTTAGTAGGTGCAGGATCAACCTAAAAAAGCTAATTTGAGATATGAATGGCCTTCAGCTACTATTATAATAAATGTTTATATTAATAGCTAGGAATTACATTATAATGCATAACTGGATAACTGGTTTCTTATAATACACATTCTATGGAAGTTTATGTGTGTGTGCATTTTTTGTATAAGGCGCGGATTTAACGTGGAATTGAGCTATTTTGTTATTATCTATATTCTATTTTCAGTGTTTAGAAATGTAATTTTTTTTAGATGGTTATTAGTAATTGGTTCTTTTTTCATATATGTAAAGTCAGTAACAGTAGTCACATATTGATTTTTAGGCATTTCTTCTGGCAAGGTCCTTGTCGTTAATGGCTAGGGATCCCCATGAGTTTCATTTTTTAGGTTGACACTTAAGTGGGAACTGACGGCTGCAGCGTAGAAGCTGGTATTTTGAACAATGTGTAAAGTTTATATTAATAGCTTCGTGGAATCTCTATACAGTATGTTTAGAAGGTAATTTAAATATAATTTTGTAAATTATTTCAATAGTTCGTATACCACGCCAAAAATTATAAAAAAGAATAAAAAAGAAAATTACTGCAATGTTGTTCGTTGTTGTTATGCGTCCACTAGTGATCATTTTTTATCTGATTGTAGAAAATATAAAATATATAAGTTTTGTTCATAATTGTCGATACTGTCTTCTTACTTTTGAAGAAAATCTTACGTATGATATATTAAAATGTTGTCATGAAATGTGAAACGTATTGAAGAAAATATACCGACTACATATACATACTTGTATATTTTACTAGTATCAACAGCAGAGTCAATCTTCTTTGGAAGCAACACAAATCATCCCCTGTTTTTATTCAATATAATAATAATTTAATAATATAGTTTTTGATATGGGGCTACTAATTATATAGTTCGTAAAGGAACGAGTAGTTTTTATTTTCATAAAAATATCGCATGTTGCATTGCAGCTTTTGTATATATTCATACAAATGCCGCAGTTGCACGAGTGGTCAGTATATAAAATACCTTCCTTATATGTATGCTTTTTAAAAACAGAAGATCCCAGCGATCTTGCTAACTGATAGGCAATAAGCCGCTATAAACATTTTTTTTGTTTATATATATTTTAATGAGTTACATATTTTAACAACAAATTATTAACATCAGACAAATGTATCATATGTAGCTCCAATAGGTGTCTGCAAAGGTATATAATCTTCGGGGTGCCGAACAATCTTTTTATTTATTGTTGACTTACACATCAGATGACGAATGATAGAAAATAAATGTAAAATGTAGTAGAATAGATTTCCCATAATCTTAAACCTTTATTTTAGTACAAGCAGTATCGGTTTTTACCTTTAAATATTCTCTAACCATAACAATTAAATTAAAAAAAGTGCCTGAATCATTTTACTAATGCCGGACTAATATGTACTTATCTTCCGGACCGCGTTTATTCACAGTTTACATGCATACACATATGTAGGTATATACCGTTAAATTTACGCTTATACATACATAATCCGCAGCATTCTGGAGCAAGTGGCATCTTTTAATTAAGTACTCTCTTATTTGTCAAATAATCTCTAATAATTTTAATGAAAATCTTTGCAAACATTGTATTTATTTTTCATTATTAAATAAATGAAGGCGATAAATGTTCAATGCAAATTAAATGCAATAAAGTATAAATAAAAATTGGACTTTCGGCCATATCGTTTATTAAAAATAATACAACTAATACAATAAATGTATTTCATTAGACAAGATCAATGGAGAAATCAATATAAATTTTTTTTAATGAATTCATTTTAAGTCTTTAAGGTTCCAATTGACTACTAAGGCCTGTGTGTTTAGTGTTCGGCTAAAAGTGATCATCATATCTTATAAAAAATATTTTTGTGGGGACTTAAAAATTGCTTTGATCTTTGCAAACTGACCTAAAAACAATATGTTTTTACTTATTTCCTTAGGGAAAAATTTTTTCACAATTGGAAGATTCGAATCTTATGCCTTTTATTTTTAAGTTGCTGCAATCACATTAACTTTAAACACATTAAACGAGATTATGTGTAACTAACCTTTCCCAAAAGTTGTATAACAAGATGGCACTGAATCGGAAGATTTTTTGAGGTATTCAGGCAGTTTTTGTTTATGGGGAAAGAAATTGACTATTATGAAGGTACCTCGATTCAAGAGTTCCCTAAAACTATTATTTTTAATTATAAGTGAATTTCTTTTCATGAATATTAACACTCAAATAAAAGTAAAGGCATGCTTAATCCATATGGTATGGACAAAAAACCCAAATTTAAAATCCCCTGTTCATTTTGGGATTCGGTATTTTGTAATTAAATACATTTTTTAAAAATTAAATTCAATTATCATAAGCAAAAAAATAAATAAATGAGTTGCTGCTAGCAAATTAATTTAATTAGTGATTATAATCTTTGGAACAATTTTTTTCAGAAAATGGTCTACCCAAAACTACGCACAAGTTATGAAATGTGAAGTTTTTCACGTACTTATAAATATTTTCACTTGCTTTGTGATTATTTTACTACTTACAATTTAATTATTTGTTGTAGAGGCTAGTATAACTCATGTAAGAATACATGCTTAAATTTGATAATAATAATACATTTATTATATATATACATATGTAATATATGTATATGTATATATATAATTATATATTAATATACATATAAATATATGTATGTATATTTATTTTTTTATTTGATTTTTATAAAGATTAATACATACAAAATTGGGTCTAGCCCGATTTCCACTGAAAGTAAAAGAGAGCAAGATATAACTCAAAGTGGTTATTTTTCCCGAAATTTTAATTTCGAAAAACTTGTCCTGATAGCTTGTTGATGTAACCTTCAATAGGTACAGTTCTTAGTTAATTTATGTAAAATCAATTATATTAAGTAAAACGCCATAATACTTCATTACTTAGATCCAGCATAAAAACTACATTCTATTCTAGAAATATTCTACTGAAAAATCTCTTTGTTCCAATATTTGAACCTATATCTCTGTCGTTGTTGTTCCGATGTTTCATCGGCAGGTTATTAATAAAAATTAATGGATTTCGATTTAATTGGACAAAAATAAAATTGCAGTCTAAATTGCAAGTTTTTATATGAGCTAAATTATCTAAATCTATTAATTGCTTGCCGTTGTTGCTGTCTTTTTTTAAAAAATTTGCTGTGGTACAAATGTATCCGGTTGATGATGGCGTTGAATGCAGTCACTCCACATTTCCAAACTGGTCTTGCTCAATTGGCTTTTTTAACCAACTTCCAAGGTCCTCTCGTTTGAATGCAGAAAACAGCTCCTGCTTCGCCGTCTGTAAATAATAATAAGTATATGGTGGAAACTTCATATAACATAAACAAAGATGACCAACCTGATAATCCTTAACATCCGCCTTTGTTTCTCCGTAGTCCTTTATTACCTTGCGATTTGGCATGCCAGGCAAGTTTTTCATCAAAAATCCGTATTTATCAAAGAAAGCTTGTTTTGTAATCCTTGATACCTGACCACCAATTGTTCGCCCTGTTAGCGAATTTACCACTTCTAATTCCGTATCACCGATGGTCCAATTTATTCCGAAGTTCGGAGCTTTAGCCTGATTACGCGGTTCCGCAGAAGTAACCAGTGCCAGACGAGGCTTGTTTAAATGATACGGAGGTGGTAGACCTTGTATAGATTTTTCAATGCGTCCGCACACTGCGCGATACATGTGCTCTGGATGCAGCAGACTTCCCAATACAATAGAATGCAGGTACACTGGCTCGATAATGGAAGACAGTAGCGAACCCTGAATACCCACAATGTTCCAGCGCGCAATTTTATCTGAACATGACATCGTAAGCAGACGCTGGCCCTGTATATACGCAATTTAATGAAAGGTCAGTTTTATTGGCCGTTTCAGACAACCACTTACCTGCAGTACGCCATCCCAGGTTTGTATGCCATCGCTGCTTTTTACTGGTATGGTACCTTCGCCCGATTCGATTTTCGTACGCAATTGCCCGCGTGCTTTCCTATTCGTTAGTAGTGAGTAATATGTATGTTCCCAGTGTATGGGTTATTGTCACGGGAGTCAACAAATTCAGTATATCAACATATACAACGTTTATGTGAAAGTCCAAAAGCAGTTAGTTGCATGTTTTATGGGCAAGCCGAGAAATGACAAAAGAGTAAATTATAATTATAAATTGAACCTGATTGTCTGGATAGTTCATGGCACCACAAAAAGTATTTTTAGGTAACAAACAACAATCTGATAAGTGTCTACTATCTGTAAACACGAAAAGTCCACTGTTTAGTGATATTACTTTTATCTATATTACAATTTTTATTTATGATGTATGTATGCACCTGCAAACTTTAATCTTTTAGGCATTTATCTGAAGTCAACTTTCTCTAACTTGGACTTCCGTGAGACGAATTTTTTTGTAACTGGAATGGCAAGAGAGTTAAGAAACAATATTCTATACAGTATTGTCTTCATAGCTCGAACTGAAAATTTACACAGCTCATACGAGCACTGAGTGCTGGTCTGCTTATTTAATAGTCAAGTCTTGAAGTGTACATTTTGTTTCATTCTAAATTTATCACAATATGATTAGTTTGGTTGATATATTTAGAAATCGATTAAATGTATACGTCGTGGTTTTTTCAAATTCAAAGTCTTTATACATACATTTTTTATACTCAGATACCAAAGGTATACGAATATATTGGTTGGAACATATAGCTTGTGTGTGTCCGCGTCAAGCTATGTGTTAAGATTTGGTGAAATCTACATATTAAAATCGATAAAACCACATATATCCCACAATTTTAAAGTTAGTCACCAATTTTGCTTGTAGATTGCTGACGATGTCCCTCAAAAATCGGCATCGGCCACACCCGCTGCCGCCCTCCTTTTCCAGCTATTAAAATCAAAAATAGCTATATATCCTAGTTTTTGAGCTAGAGGCACCCAATTTGGAAGGTATATTACAGCGCCTTCAAGTATCGATTGTAAAATGTTTATGGTCATGGCCACTCCCGACTCCAAACCAATATATCCTTCACAAATTGAAAGCTAGAATCAACGAACTTGGACCGCAAATTGGGACTAATCAAAGATCGAGTCATTTATATGTCCGCAGATTAAGGGCTAAAGTTACCAAATTTAGAAGATAGATAACTGGGAATCTCCTCCTAAGACTTGTAAAATTTCTTGGCCACACACACTCTGCATCCAAAAATTCCGCTACAACATTTGAATGACACATTAATGATTATTCAATGGTCGAGGCATGCCCATTAACTGCCGCCCCTCTCCCAACTCCACAAGAACGTTCTTCGCCAACTGCGATTAGCTGGTATTCCGCACTCGGTTAACGTTCCGACGGCAACGTTCTCACTACTTTCCTGTAAGTCTGATGGATTGGTGATTGATCAGGGGCTGGAAACTAAGAACGTAATAGCATATAAACTACCACGATATCGGAGCTTTGGATAATTGAACCCAAGTGTAAGAAAATGGCGGAAGACTTTTCGCGCGCTACGCCCAAGAGTTAATGTTCGCATATAAAAGAATGAGACAGGAACAGATGATTAATTTTGTAAACTCACAGCATTCGTGCATGTGTCTTCTACGGTCGTTTTAATTATCCTCCTTTCGTCAATTCAACAAAGACGAAAGGCAAAACTTATTACAAATTATAGACGCAACTAAGAAAAAAAATCTTTTAAATTATTATGTACATATGTATGTATAAAGTCAATATGTTAAATATTTTTTATCGAGATGTCGTTTTCCCAAAAAGATTTTTTTTTCAAGTTCTTGAATATAGTGCAGCACAGAATACATATAAGACTGTTTGCATTGAACTCTGATACTAACGGTTATGTGCAATGTCCGTTATGCTGTCTGTCCAAATGAACACACCTTTTCTGACGCACTAGACGCTAGAATCTTAAAGCATAGAATAATACTCCATTATGCCTGCGTCAGACAAAATTAAGAGTGGGGTGGCACGCTCACTGTGGGTCGGTAAAACAATTGTTGCAAAACACAAATTTTCTGTACATCTTAGAAAACCCTCTGTGAAATAAATTTTAATGCTATTATGGTTGATTCCAAATTGTTGTTATAGCCTTAGAGGGATTGTAACACATTGTGGAAGGCGTCTCCTACCCAATAAAGTATATGCATACATTCTTAACCTGCATGACTTGAAGCATCTTTATGAAACTTTGCTGCCGCATTTTTATTGCACGCAGTGCATATGTCGGTTAAGTCGAGCATTACGTCAAATAACAGGCAGAGCTCTTGGCCGAAAAACTAGTTCATGTTTAACAAAATATACTAGCGCTATTACGATCCTTAAAAATTTACAAATAATTATCAACATCGAAATTTTGTATTAATAATCAAACTTAGGTGAACTCTAATCTGCAAAGGTACGTAATCTTCGGGGTACCGAAGAAATCAGATCTTTCTTATTTTTTTTAGATTTAGTAGTAGAAATATTTAGATATTTGTTGTACGAACCTATTTGGATGCTTATCAACACCAGTGTCGTTTTCGTGAGGACTAAATATCCGTGCATCCCCACATGGTGCTGTATTTATATACAAATGGAAATGTACCCCGGATTTTAGTTTATAAGGGTATTGCCCGTCTGTATTCCTCACGAAAATCGACTGATATGCTGTTGCTATAATTCAGAAAAGAGTAAATTAGAATAATAAAATATATATATAAATAAAAGTTAGGTTTTTGCAGCTTCAGTTTGATGCTGGTCGCGCTTTAGGAATATATTGATTTTGAGGTTAATTTCCATATACATATATATATATATGTACATATGATTACACATACATATATATACACATATACATATATAGCTTTTCAGATATTTTTATTTGTTCTTATTATCTATGATTAAAAATCTGAATACGAATAATTTCACAGGAAAAGTCTTTAAAAATTACTTTGAGGGCAACTGAAAATAATATTTTTAGAATTGATAGGTAATATGGAGCTTCAGAGCAGCATCCGTCCCAAAATTAACATTTCATAAGTATATAAATAAGGAATATAAGGTTATACTCGTATTGTCAAAAAAAAAACTACATAAACATCATAATCAATAAAATACTGAAAGTAACGAGTCTGTGTAATTTTTACTGAAAATCGAAAAAGTTAAAGTTAATGCCTCTGAAAATATAAGGCTAAGTAATAAATATTTGATATTTTGGTTGAAATTACTTATGCAAAAACAAGTTCATTCAAGTTTGCACATTATCTTTTCTACATTCCTAATTTTAAACATGTCAATGTGAGTTTCTGTTTGAATGTATTAAAAAAAAAGTACATTAAATAAGTAAAATTATATTTTAGCATGAGAAACATGAGTTAATTCTGTGAACACTCGATATCTCTTTGTACCCTATTCTTAGGACTTCAATTTTGAAAGCCAAATGCACAAGATCTTTAATATTGTATTATTTGTAATATCAACTTATATTATTTTAAGCTATAAGTAGTTCAACATTTATTTTACATAATTTGTTTTATAACTATACCGTGACAAATGCATTCTAAGCAATTCTGACATTAAAAAATTTATTCAATTATGCTATTAATAAAAATATCGAGAGAAACTACTTAGATGCATGCTATTTTCACAGCACAGCAAAGCTAGCTGTACTAAAATGTATATACGTATGTCTATAAATCTAAGAATATGAAACTTTCTATAGAGAACATGAAGCATATATATATTTATATATATAATATATAGTGATATATACAGCATAACCTACGCTTAAAGAAACATAATATTGTATTAAACCATACCCTGATTACACTGGAGATCAAGTTGTGCATACAAATATTTTAGAAGGCAACGCCTGGATACTATTTCAGCATGCGAATCATTAAGCACAGCCCCATTTACACTCATGTGTTCACCGCTGACACACTTAGTGCCCGTCGAAACCGAAATAACCTGAAACGAGGCCATATTTGGGTAAGGTATTACAGGTATAATTTCAATACTTACTTTGGCTTCGCAAAAATTCATGTTGTCTGTCATAACTATGCCTGCCAGTACTTTTCGCCTTGAGTACGCTTCCTGACCTTTGATAACTTCCATGAATTTTTCCAACACTAACCGTCCGATAGTATCCGCGTTTATTTGCGGCAATTCCATTGACGACGATTTATCATCGATGGGTAACGGTGCGTTCTTCTGCGGTGCCATCATTGGACTATAGGAGATATTGCATAGCGATGCAAGCGCTGCCTTAGCGGCTGCATTTTTTGCTAGCTTCTTGGAGGGACCTAAATAGCCTTAATTTGTAATGCAATGATCCCAAATAATTAAACAGTGATACCCACCAGTACCATCAAACTTTTTATCATTGATAGTGACGGTCATTTTAAAGCGACAGTTGTTTTGGGCGCCGTCAATATTCATGCATTCAAAATTAACGTCATTAAATAGCTCGTATAACAACATAACTGGGCCCTTATCTGGTACTTTTTTCTGTCCATCGACAGAAATCGCGCTTTTTGAGGCATCTAATAATTAAAAAAAATTAAATTGTTCCGATTTATTGTATATAAGTATGGCTCACAAGTCCTAACTTAATACATTTAATCTAAGAAAACATGTATATTTATAACAGTTTCTAATTAACTTTGAAATTAATAAGGGTATTGGCTTTTAAAAGAAAACAAAAAAAGGTCGTTGAAACTCAAATATTAGAATGTGTCAGCTTATAAACCTATATTTATTAATTATTAAAGCTATTCTGGCTGTTTGAAAATTCATATTTCCATACTTATATGAACGCGGAACGCCATTTTTTCTAAAAAAAAATGTTTCAAAATAGTTTTCAATTATTGGGAAATATCATGCGTAATATGTTCGAGCGGATCACAAAAGCATTAGCATTAGGAGGAAAAAGTTTTTAGGGAAAATTTCCTTGTGGACTTTAATATGAAAGCCCTTTTTACCAAGAACTTAAGTAACGCAAACACATACATGAAAAGACTGTCACTGTGCATTGAGCCGCAAATACAACTCTACAACTACATAAGTTAAAATTACCAAATAATATAAATAAATTAACGCAAAAAATTAAAAAAAAAAAAAAAACATAAAATTCTAATACTTGCTGTGGCTCATGCAAAAGACTTGTGGGCGCAACGTGGGTTGTTCAAGCGAGGTAAGGTTGGATTTGTTTGCAGGCAACATCAACATCACAAGTTCGACTAATTCTGCGTTGGACACGTTTTCAATACCATTTTCCAGATGTTCATCACTGGTAAAATCCAAGTTCCCTGCGGGCTTCAGGGGTGATAAGACTGCGCCGTCTTTAAATTGTATAAAACTGCGTAACGCTGTGGCTGCAGCTTCAATACGCGCTACCTTTTTACTGCGCCCTTGACCCATGTACTTTTGCCCATCGACCTATAAATAAAAAGCGATCGTAAATATATAGGTTAGGTTAACCGAGAGACTAGGGTATACCAAAATATATCTATCATTAGTTGTTTACGTCTTAGATATTCAAACTAACAAGTTGAAAATGCGAGTAGTAACCGATTATTATTAAAATTTGGGAATGAGGAATTTATCGATCAAATAAAATAAACTAGACCTTTAACCCATTTGAATGGGTCCAATGTGTAAAATAAACTACCATCGGAAATAATTTTTGGAAATTACGTTTCATACATTTGGAGTTCCGCGTTGAATATATTCGCTGACATCATTACCATAAGAATTATAAATGAGAACTCTTAATCGCAAAACCAGCATTGAATATATAGAGAATCCATTTGATTAGGTAACTAAACTTATTGAACAGACGGCAAACAAATTTAAGTGTGGACTACTCAGAAATTAAGATTTCTGAATATTAAATATTTATTAACTGAGATTGCCTATTCTATATACAACATCTCTCTCTCTCTCTCTCTCTCTTTTAACAGGACAAAGCTAAACTGTTACTATATGTGTCCGCTCATAAGCGTTTGCACTAACCTCAACGGAGATCGTAAATAACGGTGCGTGCACCGGACCAGTCTGTGACTCTAATTTGTATATCAGTCCTTGCCGCAATTCATTCAGCATTGCTACTGTGTTCTTCGGTTGTGGTACACGCTCTTTGCACGATTTCTTTTTTGGCGGCACTGTAGAAAAGAAATAATATTAGCACAGTTTTTATAAGAAATTTGCGATTTCGGTTATTTCTGGTATAAATTAGTTAAATTTACTTTACTTACCAGCATACTGTGGCATATCATAGCGCCGTTTTTGGGGCAATTTCCGATTGTAACCGTTCATATTCTCCTCCGTTGATGAATTCACCACCTGAGTATTTGAAAATATGTAGCTTATATTTTTTTAATTATTAAACATAATTAAAAGGCAGATTTCAATATTTGAGAGAAGAAAGCATTACAACACAACACAGACGATAAAAATGCCATTTACAGTCTTTCATATTTCAGGATTACATACATTACAACACTGATATGGTCAAGACTGATGGGTTAGAAAACCTCATACACAAATAACACCCTACTCATACCACACAACATACACATATGCTCAAGCAGATGCACATAGATTTACATATATACACATATATACATATGTAAATATACATATACTTTGCACTTGAGCTTATTGCCGTACTCACTTTATATCGTGACAGGGGTAACACAAAACCTCGCTTAAAAAAAACCCGTTGAATGTTAGAATCTGCGCACAGGTGGCGTCTCTGATAGCAAATTGCAGATTTGGCAATATGCATACCACGGTAATGCGTTTTATAACACATACATTTTGCATTATAGCATTCAGCAAACATTTGTCTTTCTTTTCAAACTTAATAAATACAATGACAGCGATAAGCAAAATTAGTGGAAGACCCGACAAAAAAGCGTCTTATTCGGTTGAGAGTGAGAATTCAACTGACTACAATTAAATCAAAATGCAAAAAAACCAATTGAAGCACAACAAAAATATTTGAGAAGTATTAACATACATATACACTTATGTTCTAAGAATTTGTATGTATAGCAGGTTGCGCGCTAAGGCTTACCAGGCCAAATGATTTTAAGTGCACTTTAGCATAAACTATATAGCAATTTCTGATGCTTTTCGGTTGATAAAACATTAAGAGTGCCAACGAAAAATATACGAAAGCTAATTAACAGTGTACAGAGGTCCGGAGAAACTTTAGACAGCGACAAGAAAAACAGTATTAGCGAAATATTTTTAACTTTAGATTCTTAATTTAAATTTGAACTGAATATTGAACATTTGTGAAGTTGTAGTATATCGTGCGAAATGTGTGTCTACGCTTATCTCGAACGATTGATCCTATGGCAGCTATGAGATATAGAGGTCCGATTCGGTCCGAGATGGATATGTGCTAAGTTTCCAAAAAGATATATTTAAAATTGAAAAAGTTAAGCTTATTCAGAAAATAGATGTAAGAAATGGGGATGGACGGATGATCATAAATATATATTGTTTAGGGGTTGGAATTGTAATAAAATCTACAATGGTATAAAAGTACGTACATATAAGCTACTTCTTTTTGCAAATGAATAAATGAAAAGGAGATTTAAACTAAAAAAAAATTAAAAGCCACAAAGTTAAGTACAAACGTATACCTTTAATTTATTAAATTACTTCAATTAATATCCAATCAATTAATTTAAGAAAATTAAAAAAAAAAATAGACAATCAAATAAAAGAACAGCTGAACGGCCCAAATAGTAAAGGGCTGCAGCCTTATGTCTTATAAACAGAAAATTTACATTATAAATTGTGCTGTTATGCTACAATGCATTTCAACTGCACATCCATGCACCTGCACACCAAGTGTCAACCGAGCGACAGCCGTCTGTTCGTCTAAATGTCTTAACAATAAGATTATACTATTTGCGACAGCAAATGCAGCAACGCACCTGTGTTTTTAGATCTTGTGCAAAAGAGCATTTCCCAAAATGTGAAAAGGGCAAGCGCCTCAACAGTGGGTTGATCTGCTAACTGAACCACAAGTCCTGTAAAATATTGAAACTGCTGCGACGGTTGTTGAACAATTTAAATGATTTCATTTTGAAACTACTTATAAACTCGAAATTCAACAATTTTGAATACAGTTAAATAATGTGTGCCTATATATAATTCGGATATGTGTCTTTATTAAAATGTTAAAAAACAACAAGAAAAGCTATCTCCGAAATACTTTTGTTTGCAGACCGGCTGCCCGACCGACCTTTTATTCCTATATATGCTCAATATGCTACAGTAGTTTGATGTGGATAATTTTATACCAATATTAAAAGCATTGAATACACGAATTTAAAAGTTTAAAGGCTCGTACGAAGTACCATATTTGGAAAATATACTTCTGATAACCTTATCCCACGCATCTTCCATCTATACTCAGTTACTTTTACACTGCTATCCGAATATAATTTAGTCGGTTACGTACGAATGCAATTTTTCCAATAATTTTAAAACAAAACAACTACTTCATTAACTTTCATTAATCTTTCTCATTAGAACCCTTGGTTTTGAAGTATTTTTGTGCTCAGTTGTAGGTAGCCATCTACAATTTGGCACACCGACTGAATCAATGATGCTTTTGTAATGTTTCTCAACGGGCAGTGAAGTGCCATACCGGTCAATCTTTCAATGTAGGAAAATCTTTTGTGGTTTCTCTCTTGCCTGAGTGCTGCATTTGGCATAGTGACACTTCATTGACATTTAAATGGCAATGCGGAGAGCCTGCGCAAAATTAACTTTTTTAAATGTGTGTACAATGTATATACATATGTGTGTACGCCGAATATGTATATGTATTGTTAAAAATTTTGTAGATAAATTGAAATGATGTCTTTGGAGTTCCTAACATCGGTGTACATGGCTAGGTCGACTCGACTTCCTTTTTAATAATTTAAAATAATTATAATTTAAAAAACTTCAAACAGACATTTTCATGTTAAGACTAACCTCAGATAACAAAGACAGATGTAATATTTTTAGCACTGAAATGAAAGTTATGCCAATTTTTTGGCGGCACTTTACATATATACATATTTATAAGCACATACACAAATCTTAAATAATCGAAGTTCACAATACTATTTTTAAATTATACACAACTGTTCAACGGCTAAGACAAAACATTGTGTATATGCGGACAAAAATAATCTTTAAATCGAAAACTTTGAAAAAAGACAAGCACAGACGAAACACAGGAACATTCTACTGACTTTGGCTTCTGTGCATAGTTGAAGGTGACATAAACTTAACAAAATATGTGAGCAAAAAAAAATGTAAGTTTCGTTAAAAAACAAAAACTATGCGAAATATGTACAATATAACCGAAGCACACACGGAACCTACAAAACAACACAACACGTTAAAATTAGTTGTATACATACATTTGTGCACATCTAGGCATTCCTAATTTGGATTTATACACACACATATTGAATGTATGCATGCAAACCACGCTTATGCTAGAAGTTTTTATTTTTCAATGTTATGTTGAACCTGATTAGCTTTTATCTTAAAGACTGCATTGCTTTAACAATCATGAGAAGACGCATTTTAACACAAGTTTATTAAATGGTTTTGCAAAAATAGCATAAGCGTAGTTATGGATTTAATAGAAGTATATAATACGTCCAATGACGTTTTTTGTCTACTTACATGCTGCACAATATTGTTATTGGCACTGTATGGCATGATTTTTCCAATTGGAATTGCTCGAACTTTGATGGTTTCTTTTTAATTTTAACTGTAGTGTTGTAATACTGCAATTTTATGGAGAAAATAGTCCGCTCTTGAATTTTTCGTGAAATGTCTGACTTCCAAAAAACAGTTAATCGAGCAAACTCAAAATGAATTTTGTATTTAGCCAATTTTTTTTTAAATGGTTCATTAATTTTTTAATACAAGTATGTATGTATGTCATGTAGTTAATATAATTGTAATTTGTAGTTTTAAGTTATTTGCTGAAACCTCACGAGGCATCATTATTAAAAAGATAAAACCCTATTTAATTTGTAACTGACTATATGACATTTGAATGGAATGAAGCAAAATAAAAATGCATGTACGCATATATAAACCCTCTTATATACATATATATCTTTGCAAATTCATACGTAACTTCAGTGTGTAAGAACAAAGTGAAAACTTTGAAGTGTAAGGGTAGCGCACACGAGAGCATAGCGTTGCCTCTCTCTCTCTCTCTCTATCTATCTCTCTCAATCTCTCTCTCTTTATCTCTCTCTCTATCTCTCTCTATCTCTATATCTCTATCTCTCTCTCTATCTCTCTCTCTAGCTCTCTCTCTATCTCTCTCTCTATCTCTCTCTCTATCTCTCTCTCTCTATCTCTCTCTCTATCTCTCTCTCTATCTCTCTCTCTATCTCTCTATCTCTACCTCTATATCTATCTCTCTCTCTATCTCTCTCTCTATCTCTCTCTCTATCTCTCTCTCTATCTCTCTCTATCTCTCTCTATCTCTCTCTCTATCTCTCTCTCTCTCTCTATCTCTCTCTATCTCTCTCTCTATCTCTCTCTCTATCTCTCTCTCTATCTCTCTCTCTATCTCTCTCTATCTCTCTCTCTATCTCTCTATCTCTCTCTCTATCTCTCTCTATCTGTCTCTCTCTCACTCTCTCTTTTTCTCTTTTCTGTTTTTCTGATTTTCTCTTTTTCTCTTTTCTGTTTTTCTCTTTTTCTCTTTCTCTCTCTCTCTCTGTCGCGCGGAGAGAGAGACAGTTGCAGCAGCATCTATGTACTATGCGGAAGTATTTACTTAAGAGTACATCAACGCAGGCAGGTCGATAGAAATTTCCTTACATATGTATAAGTGAATATACAGTATGTTTTGGTTCTATTGCTCAGCCTGCAGTATGTTAACAGTCGTTTTAACCATATACTTTTGATAGGTTTTCAAAAATGTTGACTTTTTTTCCATTTGGGTATGCTTATGTTTATATGATATTATTTATTATATGCTGTATCGATTATCCAAAGCATTCATTTAAATAATTGAAACAGAAACATTTGCACATGCAAAGAAGGAAACTATCTTTGTAGGCACGTATTTATTACGACTGCGATCAACGTGATTTTAATTCATGTACATATGTAGGTGGCTCACTTGGACATAATCGTTCCTTTCATAAAGTATTTAATTTTGCGTAGGCTTCTTTCACTACACGCACAAATTTACATACAAACACGTATGTATATACATAATTACGGAAATTTACATATTCATCTAGATACATGTGAATCAATGTACTTAATTTGGTTTTTTGTTTTGTGTTGCTACTGCCTACCTTACTTGGTATTTCGATGGAGCTCTAATTATTGATTTTTACATCACTTTTTTGTTTTCCTTTTCCATGTTACTTTGAATTGCACTCGACAAATAAATGACAAAAAAAAAATATCACACAAGCCTAAACCACAAGCAATGCAACTTTTCTGTTTTTGCCGCGGAGTGCATCGAACTAAATCACAATGCAAATCTCTTACAGCTGCTTTTTTCGAAACGTGACCGTCTGATATACCACAAGAGGTAACACCGACTTAAGTTAATCTCCACTTTTTGTTTTCGGTTTAATGGTGATATATAACACATTCAAGGATGGCTAAAAAGTATGTATCGATAACTTGCCTATTTCACGTTGATATCGATACTTGGATATACAATAAAGAATCGAATTAAAGAAATCAGACTGCGCAGAAGAGAGTTAACATGGCGCTAAATTGCGCATTACGTCACAAAAACCCTATGCTATTGTGCTATATATTGACGTAAAAGCAGCTGAATCGGTAACAGAGCTGCGAAATGCGCAACTATGTACGTGCAATATGCCGATAATCTTGAGCTAGTTATTTTTACTTTCGTCTAAAAAATTTTCTTCCTTTCCCTCTCTTCTTTTTGCTGTAATGCACAATGGACCAGATCGACAATTTTATTTTTTACAAAAATTAACAAAATTTGGTTACAGAATTGTTACTGGGAATATTTAATAGGCACCAAATGTACAATAATTAGACAATTTTGTTAACCAATTCGACCACGGCCACGCCCATATTAAATTAAGTTAATATAATTAAAATCTACTTTTTGCCAAAATATCGGAACAGAACTCCCTAGATGCTCTTCATATTTCGCCGTAAATTCGGAATGCAATATTTTATTGCTTCTATAGAGTAACTTGTTACATAAATATAGTAAGTTAGTTAAGTGGAATTAGTTTTCAGCGTACCGAAACGGCCAGTAATTTACTTCTCTTATGCTGGCGGCCAAAGTTAGAATAGAGTACTTTGGGATACATGCCACTGGTGTAACACACAGACCAACATCCGAGGTTGATTATACTTATGAATTTATTATAAATAGGGATTGCTGTCTTAAAATAGTTAAATAAATTGACGATTTATTTCCAACCAAATTTCGAATTTGTGACGGAAAAAATTATCAATCTCGCCCAGTGTGCATTGGTGCAATGGTTATTTTTGTGTAAATCTCTTTGCATTATGTGCATGTGCATATTATTGCCGTTATTTGTATAAATATAGGCCTACATGCTTGTATAGATGTAGTTAATTTTACAAATCGGTAAACTTACATTTGTTTGGAGGTAAACATTGCACAAAATTCAATCTGCAAAGAAGCCATTTTCGCCACATTGCTTAATTGCATTATGTGCATGTGTATACTCACAATTGTACATATGTATTTGATATAACTTACGGGTTATGTTATACTTATATGTTGGTAAACACGAAAGCAAATTCTATGCCTTAAAAAATTAAATCATGAAAAAACACATTTGTCCAAGTGAGTATTTGCTTCGAGATGTGCGTTCGGGACTTGATAGTTAGTATCGCTTGCACTTCGAAACGAGCAAACGATATTTGTAAGTAATCGCTGGGAAATCAAACTTATCCAACAACAGTGCCAAATGAGTGTATACTTCGAGATGAGCGTTTGAGAGTTGTGGACTATCGCTAACACACAGTAAACAGTGTACAAATGTATGTAAAAGGCAGAAGGAAGCATGTATATATTGTAAAACGGGCTAATACGAGCTAGAGACTTCCAATTTGGAATATAGGGTCACATAAAACATCTGCAGATAAAGTTTTTCATCTTATCAATAACCGTTTCGCGAATATAAATACAAATTTTAAAGGCAGAGGATTGTAGTTAATATATAATACATATATTTGCTAATGTTACGCGTCGGTTTGCCCAAATGGGGCAGCTCCGGCCAACCGTTGCTCCGTCAGGGGTGGGTCTATGTCTACCCATGCCCACCGACCGTAGAATAACACAACACTACACAAAACTACACATCACTAACAAACAACTGATTTAAGGATTGCGGCAATCGTAAATATTAACAACAAAAAAAATCGTTACTTTCGACGTCCAACGGCGCTGTTATTGCCGTAGCGCTCCCGCCCTTCTTGTGAGGTGAAATCATTTCTTGCAGGCCCCACTCTTAAACATATCCTAGATCACATTTTTTGCTAACCACATTTTGGGTCCCCTCCCCTCCATTCACAAAACTTAAGCTCTAATTTTAACGGGCTTCACGTCTATTTAATGGTGGAATCTTAAGTTTATCATTCCTTGTTTTAATTTGTACTTAAATATATAAATAATAAAATAAATTTAATTTAAGCTGACGAGGCACGACAGAACTTTAATTTATATTGCTACGTCTTTAATTTTTTGCAGTCGTTTGTTTTTTTGGCTTTAAGTCTTCAGCATGACCTATATACTAAAATTAAATTAATTATAGAAAATAAAGGTGAGGGGGGCACCCTATATAGCTCCAAGGGACAGTTGGGAGAGTATCTTCTCACAAAAACAAAGGTTGCAGAAAAACCAGCAGAAAAATATATATTCAACCTTCTTTACATAGAAGCAAATATCATGGTGTCTCGGTAAGCAAAATAAATATAAACGAAAATAGTATGATTACATAATAAATATGGACTAATAAATAATGAACAATAAATTAACAACAATTATAATTACAAAAAATAAATATATTTTTAACCAAAAAATATTATGAGTATAAAATGCCTAAAAAAAAATAGGTTGCGCATCACTGATGCAAAAGCCGATCAGCTGAGAGTGTTGGGAGTTAGGCCTGCGCAATGCTGATTACCATAAGTTTCCCCCGCCCTCAAAATACAATGATTGGAACGGAATCATATTTTGTTGTTGTTCAGTGTTGGTCCTTCAGTCCTCTCGGCCTAGAAGAATTACTTCCTTGTCGCTGCTGCTGATTGTTGTTCGTTGTTGTGGTGGATATTTTAAACTTCGTCGTGGGCACCTTAACTTTGTTGTTGCCGTTAACGTTTGGAAGTTGATTGTTGTTGTCCAAGTTGTGCCACTTAAAATAAACAAATTTAAATTTAAAATTGGAACTAGGAACAAAATAAAATCAATAAAATTTAACTTAAAGTGCCGTTACAACAATAACACATTTAAAAGTGCCGTCTACATGTAAAACAACAAAAACAACGGCTAAATTTACAACATCTAAACGGCAACAACAACGTTAAGGTGCCCACGGAGAAGCTTGGCAACCACCACCATCACGAACTCCAAACCGCAGAAAATTACGGAAAGTAATTCGACCAGGCCGAATGCGGAACAATAAATAAAAGTGAGTCCATTTAAATCTTATTATTTTGACGGCGGAGAAGCTTCGATTCATCTGCAGTGCTCAGGACTAGCGCCCTTTTCTCTCAGCTGATCGGCTTTACATTCGTGTTACTTTGAAATGCACTCGACAAATAAATGACAAAAAAAAATATCACACAAACCTAAACTTTTCTGTTTTTGCCGCGGAGTGCATCGATCTAAATCACAATGCAAATCTCTTACAGCTGCTTTTTTTCGAAACGTGTCCGTCTGATATACCACAAGAGGTAACACCGACTTAAGTTAATCTCCACTTTTTGTTTTCGGTTTAATGGTGATATATAACACATTCAAGGATGGCTAAAAAGTATGTATCGATAACTTGCCTATTTCACGTTGATATCGATACTTGGATATACAATAAAGAATCGAATTAAAGAAATCAGACTGCGCAGAAGAGAGTTAACATGGCGCTAAATTGCGCATCTACGTCACAAAAACCCTATGCTATTGTGCTATATATTGACGTAAAAGCAGCTGAATCGGTAACAGAGCTGCGAAATGCGCAACTATGTACGTGCAATATGCCGATAATCTTGAGCTAGTTATTTTTACTTTCGTCTAAAAAAATTTCTTCCTTTCCCTCTCTTCCTTTTGCTGTAATGCACAATGGACCAGATCGACAATTTTATTTTTTACAAAAATTAACAAAATTTAGTTACAGAATTGTTACTGGGAATATTTAATAGGCACCAAATGTACAATAATTAGACAATTTTGTTAACCAATTCGACCACGGCCACGCCCATATTAAATTAAATTAATATAATTAAATCTACTTTTTGCCAAAATATCGGAACAGAACTCCCTAGATATGCCTCTTATTATGCTCTTCATATTTCGCCGTAAATTCGGAATGCAATATTTTATTGCTTCTATAGAGTAACTTGTTACATAAATATAGTAAGTTAGTTAAGTGGAATTAGTTTTCAGCGTACCGAAACGGCCAGAAATTTACTTCTCTTATGCTGGCGGCCAAAATTAGAATAGAGTACTTTGGGATACATGCCACTGGTGTAACACACAGACCAACATCCGAGGTTGATTATACTTATGAATTTATTATAAATAGGGATTGCTGTCTTAAAATAGTTAAATAAATTGACGATTTATTTCCAACCAAATTTCGAATTTGTGACGGAAAAAATTATCAATCTCGCCCAGTGTGCATTGGTGCAATGGTTATTTTTGTGTAAATCTCTTTGCATTATGTGTATGTGCATATTATTGCCGTTATTTGTATAAATATAGGCCTACATGCTTGTATAGATGTAGTTAATTTTACAAATCGGTAAACTTACATTTATTTGGAGGTAAACATTGCACAAAATTCAATCTGCAAAGAAGCCATTTTCGCCACATTGCTTAATTGCATTATGTGCATGTGTATACTCACAATTGTACATATGTATTTGATATAACTTACGGGTTATGTTATACTTATATGTTGGTAAACACGAAAGCGAATTCTATGCCTTAAAAAATTAAATCATGAAAAAACACATTTGTCCAAGTGAGTATTTGCTTCGAGATGTGCGTTCGGGACTTGATAGTTAGTATCGCTTGCACTTCGAAACGAGCAAACGATATTTGTAAGTAATCGCTGGGAAATCAAACTTATCCAACAACAGTGCCAAATGAGTGTATACTTCGAGATGAGCGTTTGAGAGTTGTGGACTATCGCTAACACACAGTAAACAGTGTACAAATGTATGTAAAAGGCAGAAGGAAGCATGTATATATTGTAAAACGGGCTAATACGAGCTAGAGACTTCCAATTTGGAATATAGGGTCACATAAAACATCTGCAGATAAAGTTTTTCATCTTATCAATAACCGTTTCGCGAATATAAATACAAATTTTAAAGGCAGAGAATTGGATTGCTCCGTCAGGAGTGGGTCTACGTCTACCCATGCCCACCGACCGTAGAATAACACAACTGATTTAAGGACTGCGGCAATCGTAAATATTAACAACAAAAAAAATCGTTACTTTCGACGACCAACGGCGCTGTTATTGCCGTAGCGCTCCCGCCCTTCTTGTGAGGTGAAATCATTTCTTGCAGGCCCCACTCTTAAACATATCCTAGATCACATTTTTTGCTAACCACATTTTGGGTCCCCTCCCCTCCATTCACAAAACTTAAGCTCTAATTTTAACGGGCTTCACGTCTATTTAATGGTGGAATCTTAAGTTTATCATTCCTTGTTTTAATTTGTACTTAAATATATAAATAACAAAATAAATTTAATTTAAGCTGACGAGGCACGACAGAACTTTAATTTATATTGCTACGTCTTTAATTTTTTGCACAGTCGTTTGTTTTTTTGGCTTTAAGTCTTCAGCATGACCTATATACTAAAATTAAATTAATTATAGAAAATAAAGGTGAGTCTTTAAATCATTTGGGGCACCCTAACCTACTCTATATAGCTCCAAGTGACAGTTGGGAGGGTATCTACTCACAAAAACAAAGGTTGCAGAAAAACCAGCAGAAAAATATATATTCAACCTTCTTTACATAGAAACAAATATCGTGGTGTCTCGGTAAGCAAAATAAATATAAACGAAAATTCGAATTTATGATTACATAATAAATATGGACTAATAAATAATGAACAATAAATTAACAACAATTATAATTACAAAAAAATAAATAAATTTTTAACCCAAAACAATTATGAGTATAAAATGCCTAAAAAAAATAGGTTGCGCATCACTGATAACTGTTGCGCATCACTGATGCAAAAGCCGATCAGCTGGGAGTGTTGGGCGTTATCGGGAAATGCACACGTTTGTCGAAATTCGGGGATTGCAGTTTGGGCTTGTAAATAAAAATATGCGCTGCCTATGTATTTTTTGTTCTTCAGTGTCAGTGCCTGTCGTAAGAAATGTAAACTAACTTAACTTAAGTTTGAGTGTGCAAAACTTTCAAAGCGAAATTCGGCTGTAATTTTAGAATATAGTTAACATCTCGGTTCATGATATATTGTAGTCGATCTGACTCGAATACAACAATCTTACTTTTTTATCTATAAAGCTTACATCAGAGGTATATTTACTTTTCTATACAGACGCACAGCAAATGCTCGCTCACTGTTAATAAAAAATAGCGAAAACAAGAGTGAATGTAATGTTGTGAGTCGACTCACAAGCGTTAATGTTATGTTATGCATCTTTCACTGCAAATATAATGATTCTGTTTGAACGATTCTGCATATACTTACTCCCTTAAATATTTACAACTAATTGCAGATCAGTTGATTTTATTTATAAGAAGAATGTCCACATTCTAGCCAAGGTTAACTGATCATCTCAAACGAGTTGGCATTATTTCAATCTTCATAGAAAAAATATTTATATATATGAGGAAGTTCAAAATACAACCTCAACCACATTCGACTACAACAGCGGAATTATTAATACCATATGGATCAAGTGCCAAGTTCCTTGCCTCAGAGTTGAAGTGCGTATGCAATCTTTTCGTATATTTTTCGCAAATATCACCATATACTTGCTCGACAGTTGGGATTTCCATTTCGGTGTGCAGCGATTCATTTTGGACATACCAAGGATCATTTGCGAACAATCTTAGCGCCTTTTTTTATTTTTTTATATATATATTGTTTTAATGTCCATTCATTTTTTGCTTATTGCTAACAAATGCGTTCAAAACTTATTAGGACAGTAACGGCTACTTTGTTTAATAATAGTGTAGCATATTTTTAGGCTGATTTCTTCTAGGTTATATAGGTTCGGAACCTGGCTTTTATATTGTTAGCTGGTGTTTGTCTTAGGTTGTAAGTTATACGATGATTTTTACCTTAATTCATCGTGTGTATCGATATGTTGTGTTTTATCGGGAGGCGACAATATTTTACACACGGTTTGTTTACAATATTTTAATTATTATTTAAATTAATTATATTTAACACCGTTGCAGCGGGATGTGTCATAGTGCGTGTCTTCTTCTTTTGCGCGTCATCTTTCTGTGTTCCTCATTGTTCCAGTTGTAATTGATGCAACCTCAACCACATTCGACTACAACAGCAGAATTATTAATACCATATGGATCAAGTGCCAAGTTCCTTGCCTCAGAGTTGAAAGGCATATGCAATCTTTTCGTATATTTTTCGCAAATATCATCATATACTTGCTCGACAGTTGGGATTTCCAGTTCGGTGTGCAGCGATTCATTTTGGACATACCAAGGATCATTTGCGAACAATCTTAGCGCCTTTTTTTATTTTTTTATATATATATTGTTTTAATGTCCATTAATTTTTTGCTTATTGCTAACAAATGCGTTCAAAACTTATTAGGACAGTAACGGCTACTTTGTTTAATAATAGTGTAGCATATTTTTAGGCTGATTTCTTCTAGGTTATATAGGTTCGGAACCTGGCTTTTATATTGTTAGCTGGTGTTTGTCTTAGGTTGTAAGTTATACGATGATTTTTACCTTAATTCATCGTGTGTATCGATATGTTGTGTTTTATCGGGAGGCGACAATATTTTACACACGGTTTGTTTACAATATTTTAATTATTATTTAAATTAATTATATTTGACACCGTTGCAGCGGGATGTGTCATAGTGCGTGTCTTCTTCTTTTGCGCGTCATCTTTCTGTGTTCGTCATTGTTCCAGTTGTGATTGATGCAACCTCAACCACATTCGACTACAACAGCAGAATTATTAATACCATATGGATCAAGTGCCAAGTTCCTTGCCTCAGAGTTGAAAGGCATATGCAATCTTTTCGTATATTTTTCGCAAATATCATCATATACTTGCTCGACAGTTGGGATTTCCAGTTCGGTGTGCAGCGATTCATTTTGGACATACCAAGGATCATTTGCGAACAATCTTAGCGCCTTTTGTTATTTTTTTATATATATATTGTTTTAATGTCCATTCATTTTTTGCTTATTGCTAACAAATGCGTTCAAAACTTATTAGGACAGTAACGGCTACTTTGTTTAATAATAGTGTAGCATATTTTTAGGCTGATTTCTTCTAGGTTATATAGGTTCGGAACCTGGCTTTTATATTGTTAGCTGGTGTTTGTCTTAGGTTGTAAGTTATACGATGATTTTTACCTTAATTCATCGTGTGTATCGATATGTTGTTTTTTTTTTTCTTTCTCTGTGGCCATGGCAGACACACGAATGAAATCATCGCCAACTCGTGCTTTTTATCGCACGAGTTGCGAGATTAATTTTATTTTCTTTTAGTACGACTTATATACTATTTTAAAAATTAATTGGCGCCTAATTAATGGCAAAAATTAACAAAACTTAGACTAAGTTATAATAGAGCTTATTGCTACGAAGTGTTTATATTTTACGGAGCTTAATGCTGCTTGTAAAATAAAAACATATTGAAATAAATTTGTAAATATTATAATACTTATATACTACTGACATAAGAAATTATTTTAATTGATATTTGGTCGACAGCCAAATTAACCGGTTAACAATCATCAGTTAGGTCGATGATGTCCAGGATTCGTCGGATGACATGAGCGTCCTCGGGAGTGGGAAGAAGTACCGGAGGACGTGAGCTGAGCACTCCAGCGTTGCGATCGCCAACAGCAGCTACAGCTTGATCATATGCAGAATTCGCAGATACGACTTGTTGATGCGGTATCTGAGCGGCGTCCACCGGAGCTTGCAAATAAGCTGCAGTGGGCCCGCTTGAAGCCGCAAGTGGCAGTGCGGTCAAAGTTTCAGTGCAGTCCATAGAATCAAATGATGCCGCACTTTCAATTTGATTTAGGAAGCCTAAAACTTGCGCTCTTCTCTGTTGTTGGAGAATAACGGCCGCAGGGCTTAGTATTGCCAATACACCATTGGCCAGCTCATTGTTGGTTGATTGGCTGCGTCGGGACTCAAGCTCAAGCTCAAACTGTTGTCGCCGCTGTAGCTGAAGTTCCTGTTGCCGCCTCTCCTCGAGAATTCTCTCAACGCGAGCCTCCTCGCGCCTTCGATGCTCATCTCGTCGCCTTAGTAAAATCTGCCTTTCTTCCCGCCGTTGTGCTCTTTGGAGTTCGTGCGGATGCAGTGGCGGCGGTGGTGGTCTCATGTGAGGCGGGATGCACCTGTTAATCATCTCCGTGTACCGAGGGCGTGCGAGCCGCTGCGGGACATACGGATTGAGTGCCAAGTTCCTTGCCTCGGAGTTGTGGTGCATATGCAATCTTTTCACGTATTTGTCACAGATGTCAATGTACGTTTGCTCAACAAATGAAATTTCCAGGTCAGAGTGCAGCGTTGAATTTCTGACATACCAGGGTGCATTTGCGATCAGCCTTAGCGTTTTGTTTTGCTCAGTCTGAATTCGCCGAAATTGCAGATGACTTAGTAGCGGTCCCCAAACTGCCATTGTGTACGTCCAGATAGGCGCCACGAGCTGTTTGTAAACAATCATCTTTGTTTTCAAAGGCAGCTGACTGTTGGCGTTCAGTAGCCAATGCAACTTCTTGACTCTGGCTCGGATTTTGGTGACGGTTGCAGTGATGTGCGATTGTAGAGTAAGCTTGGGGTCAAGACGAACGCCAAGGTACGTATGAGCAGACTTCGTTGCTATTCTGCACCCATCCATTATTGGAGTCAAGTTCACTCTGCCGGACCTGAGAGTATGCAGGACGTGCGCTGTTTTGGATGGATTCACGTTTATGCACCATTTCTTTGCCCATCTCGCAAACGTGTCCAAGTAAGTGTTCATCCTTTCAATAGCAGTTTCAATATTCAAATGAGCACTTATGATGACGGTGTCATCCGCATAAGTTGCAAGAAGCATTGACCCAGAGGATGAAGTAGGAGGGTTTGGCATGTCGGCTGTGTAGATGTTATACAGCACCGGTCCCAAGACGCTACCTTGAGGCACACCCGCAGATATACACCTGAGGCTAGAGCGAACACCGCCATTGCACTCAACAACAAATGTTCTTTCATTGAGGTAACTGCGAAGAATCCTGTAGTATACCTCAGGGAGCAGATGCTTCAGCTTGAAGAAGAGGCCGTCATGCCATACCCGGTCGAATGCCTCCTGTATGTCCAGGTAGACAGTTGAGCAGTATCTGTTGCTTTCATACGCCTTGAGAATGAATTGAGTGACTCTGCCAATTTGTTGATCTGCAGCGTGTTCTTTCCGGAAACCAAATTGGTGTTTGGGAATGGCATCGGCAAAGGTGTCATTTTCAAACAGTCGCTTAAGCAGGAGCGTCTCAAACAGTTTTGAAATGCCAGAGAGGAGGCTGATTGGCCTGTAAGACGACAGTTGCTCAGAGGGCTTTCCAGGTTTCGGTATCATTTTAACCAAAGCGCGTTTCCAAAGCTTTGGGAAGTGGCCGAACTTAAGGATGTTGTTGAAGATCATGGTAACATACTGTACTGCTGACAAAGGCAGGATCTTGATGGTACGGTTATCAATGTTGTCGAGTCCAGGCGACTTGTTCACCTTCAGATGCTTAATCTCAGTTTGGACTTCAGCGAGTGTTATGTTTCTGAAGGTAAGCTGTTTCGCAGTCGGTATACAACTCATATTCTCAACAACATCTATGCTGTCAGTCGCTTCTTGGGTGATGATTGGCTTGAATCTGTTTTCAAGGTGCTGTCCAAATGCCTCGGCCTTTTCCTCAGTTGTTTTGCACCAAATGTTTCTGCTACTGGTGTTTCCATCCTGGGTAATGTGCTTCTTGACAGGCAGATTAGGTGTGGGCTGCCTGCTAATGTTCTTAGTGATACGCCAGAATTTTTGCATGTTGTATCTGTTATCCGGATCCATTGACGAGAGCAATTGATTCATTTTTTCCTCTTTGTCCCGCTTGAGTGCCCTTTTGACACTGCTAGCCAAGTAGTTATAGATGGTTTTGAGCAAAGGGTTGCGACCAGTTGCCAGCTGTCGTCTGATGAGCCGCTTTGCCTCAATCAGCTCAGTAGTTTTTTTTTTTTTTTATATATATCATTTTATTGTCCATTCATTTTCAACTTATTGCTAACAAACAAATTCAAAAACTTATTAGGACATTAACGGCTATTTATGTTAGTAAAAGTGTAGCCTATTCTTGGGCTGTTATTATTTGAATTAGGTTCTGAACCTGGTTTTTCTACTGTTGGCTGGTTGTTGTCTTAGATGGTAAGTTATACGATGTTTGTTTATATATTAATTCATCGTGTGTATCGATATAGTGTGTTTTATCGGTAGGCGATAAAGTTTTGCACACGTCGTGGTTTCTATTTTAATTTTAATTATTATTAAAGTAAATTATATTTAAATTAAATTATATATCAGCGGGATATGTCATCGTGTGTGCCTTCTTTTGCGCGTCATCTTTCTATGTTCGTCGTTCTTCCAGTTATGGTTGGGCCTCCATCTGCTTGAATGGCCCTGCTGTCTCGCTGGTTTTTTTTTTTTTTTTATATATATCATTTTATTGTCCATTCATTTCTTTTTCTTATTGCTAACAAATAGAATCAAAACTTATTAGGACAGTACTATTTCTTAGATTAATAAAATTGTAGCATAATTCTAGGCTGCTATTTAGGTTTGGAACCTGGTTTTTCTATCGTCAGCTGGTTTATGGCTTAGGTGGTAAGTTTTACGATGTTTTGTTTTAGTTAAAATTCATCGTGTGAATCGATGTTTTGTGTGTCTTATCGGTAGGCGATAAGGTTTTGCACACGGTTTTGCTTACTATTTAATTATTATATAAACTAAATTGTGTTAATTGCTATCGGCGATTTGTCTAAAGTGTGCGCCTTCTTTTGCGCGTCATCTTTCTGTGTTTATTGTTGTTCCAGTTGTGTTTGGGCCTCCAATTGTTTGTTTGGCCTTGCTGTCCCGCTGGACCGCTGCAGGCAGCCGGCTCACAGGCGTCGCGGGTGCGTGGTGGAGTGACGTTGCTGGTTGTGCCAGCCGGAAGGTTGGTGGCCATCCTCGTAGCACCCATCAGCGTCGATATAGTCAGGAAGATGCCGATGCTGGACCGCCACTGTCTTGGCCCTCTCGTCTGTGGTCGGGCATGTGGAGGTGATGACGCCGAAGGATGTGGCCATGTTCGTTGTCGTTCTAGTGAATGTTCACGCGTCTTGGATCCATCAAAGCTCTCATCGGTTTGGATTTTGTGTCTATGATTAAAGTTAGTTATATTTGGATACATATTTATATTTACATCTCCAGGTTTGGCCATTGTTGTGCTACTGCACTTGTTGCTTTTAGCGCGTGCCGCCGCTTTCGCCGCTGCATCTCCCACCTTAGATCGACTGCACCAGGGCTGCTGCTGCCTCCGTTCGCTGGGTGGAGAGAGGGAGTGGGCTCGTCTGTTTGCATGGGCGTCAGTTTGGCCTGTATCTCCAACTGTGTCCATGGATCGTATGTGGTTTGTGCTTGTAGTTTGTATTGCTGTCGCTGGTGTGTTCTGTTGACTAATTATGGTTTTTTCACTTTCAGGTACTATCCGTTCTGGCTGCTTGTCAATCGCTACTGGCCTGCACTGCGACTCACTGCTTTTGTCTGGGGCTGTACATGGTGTTGACTCGTCTTGCTGCCATTTTTGCTGCTGGATCGCCGTTTTAGATTTATTTGTTATTAAGTTTGTTTCTGTTATGGCTTGGTCTGTGGTTGAGGTTGTTATTGTATGTGTGTTTATTAGTGTATTGATCCTTGCTAGAGGTGATCGCTCAGCTTCGTCTTCTTCATCCAGTTCCTTTTCCAACTGTTGTCTTAGGGATTGGAGTCGTTCCTCTAGTTGCACATCTGCAGACTTGTTTATTAATATTGGTTGAGGTAGAGGCTGTGCTATTGTTGGGTTTTGTTGTAGAGTGATGATGTTCTGTAGTGGCTTTGGTTTCGTTCTATTTATTGGGTTTTCTTCTGGCAGTACTAGGTTTTTGATTTGAATTGGTTGGTTTATAATTTGGTGTCGAACGTATTCTAGCGATGTCCGTCCAGCCTTCAGGTCTCGTCTTAATGAATTTATCGTTCCTTCACCAAATCTGTGTGTTGGAGGTGTTTCTGCTAGGAGTTTTTGTAGTTCTTGTCTTTTTTGTAGAGAATCCTCCTCTTCTCTTTGTAACCTAAGCAGTGTTGGAAGTTGTTCGCTTTCTTGTGGTGGTTGTGATCTGTTGTTTCTGTTATCCTTTGGTTGTTGATATTGGACTGATTTAATGTGCTTTTGTAGTTGTGTTAGGTATCTAGGTCTTTTAAGTCTCTTTGGTGTAAATGGTTGGGTGACCAGATTACGCGCATACAGGTTTTGGTGGCAGGCCAATGAGGCAGCTAGTCTGGCACTGGCTTTGTTATAGGCTTCTTCTGCTGTCTCGATATTGTGTAGTTCTTTTATTGCAGCGTTCTTCATGTAGATGGTGGCTTTGGTTATTTTACGTAGTATTTTATTTTGCGCTGTCTCTAGTCTTTGAAATTGAGTGTCACTGACAAGTGCACCCCATACAGGGATTGCATATTTCCACATTGGGGCAATTAATTGTTTGTATAAGAGTATTTTTGTGTTTGTGGGCATTTTGCTGTATGGTCCAATTAGCCATTCAAGCTTTTTATATGTTGCTGCTAATCTTCCTCTTAGCGTCGTCAAGTGGAATTTTAGCTGTAGCTTGCTGTCCAGGTGGATGCCTAAGTATTGGTGTCTGTGTTTATTTGGTATGAGTTGGCCGTTTAGTTCTGGAGATAGTGCTCTCTGTTGCTGGTTTAGTCTCCGGGTTGTGTGCATAACATGTGCTGTTTTGGTGTCATTTATTTTAATGCACCATTTTTTGGTCCAGCTGCTAAGTTCACTGAGGTATTCTTTATTAGCCTCAATTGCTGCCTGTGGTGTGTTTGCAGCGCACAGTATTACCGTATCGTCGGCAAATGTGGAGAGCATTTTGTGGCAGGAGTTATCTTCATAGTTTTTGGGCAATGGCATATCCGAGGCGTAAATTGTGTAGAGTATGGGCCCCAATACACTTCCTTGTGGCACTCCAGCTCGAATAGTGCCGATTCTGGATTTGACTCCATCGTTACATTTTATTAAGAACTTGCGGTCCGTTAGGTAGCTCGCAAGTACTCGGCTGAGTGTGTATGGTAATAATTTGTTTAGCTTCCATATTAGGCCTTCGTGCCATACTCGGTCAAAAGCCTCGGATATGTCAATGTAAACGGCTGAGCAGTATTGTTTGCTTTCATATGCTTGGAGCATGAACTGCGTAACTCGGGAGAGTTGTTGTTCAGTTCCATGCTCCTTGCGGAATCCGAACTGGTGATGGGGGATGGCATTTGCAAAGTCCTTATAGTCATATAGCCTGTACATTAGCAACCTTTCGAAGAGTTTGGAAAAACCTGTCAGTAGGCTTATCGGCCGGTAAGAGGTGACTTTTTCAAACGGCTTTCCTGGTTTGAGGATTGTTATGACCTCTGCGCATTTCCATTGCCTGGGGAAGTGACCGTGCCGAACTATACAGTTATATATTAGGACTAGGAATAGGATAGCCTTGTGTGGTAGAGCTTTGATTGCTCTATTATCAATGTTATCCATTCCAGGGCTCTTGTTGTCTATTAGTCCTTTAATTTCAACTATAAGTTCTTGGAAGATAAATGGTCTAAATTTGATTTGATTATTGTTATTGCAGTTGTTATTATTGTTGGCGTTGTCTGTTGTTGTTGTTCCTTGTTGTTGTTTTCCTGTATTTTCAGTGGCGTGTAGGTTGATTTGGTCGATGATTTGGTTTTGCTGTTCCAGAGTATTGGTAAGGATAGGGCTGAATCGTTCTTCCATATATTTTGCTAGCACTTCTGCCTTTTCTTTGCTTGTCTTTGTCCATGTGGTCTTGGTTTGTGTGGAATTTGACGGGATGATAAGCGGTAAGTTTATTTCTGGCTGTTTTTTTATGTTTCTTGTGATTTTCCAGAGTTTCTGCATTTTGTATCTGTCTGTTGGGTCAATGCTTTGTACTTGCTTATTTATCATGTTGAGTTTGTCCGCCTTTAGCATTTTACGCAGCTGGTTTTGTGCCTGTCTGTATTTACTCCGCGCGTGGGCTGTGCCTAGGCGTATGCTGTCTTTCTTGCATTGCCTCTTGTATTTGAGCTGGGCCAGTGTCTCGCGACTAATCCTTGGTTTATTGTGGGGGTTGCTGGGATTATTGTTGTTGTTTGTAGGTGGATGGAGGTTATGTAGATGTTCTACTTGGTTATTATTGCTATTGTTTTGTCCATGTAAAGTTTGGCTGCGATGTGACTTTGGGACTGCTTCAAGGGCTGCGTTCTGTATATTTTTATATAATATATCAACAGCATCCTCGATGTCCTTTCCAGAGTTTATTTCTATGTTTAGGTTTATGTTGTCATTTAAGTGCCTTTGGAAATTGTCAATGTTAGCGTACTGTGGCAGTAGGCTTTGTGGTTTGGCAGGCGCGGTCAGTGGCTGATTTATACCCATAGTTATGTGTATGGGTAAGTGATCACTGTCAAGATCAGTTGAACTGTACGTTTGTAGTCTTTCGGTTGGGATACCTCCATATATTGCAAAGTCAATTGCAGAAGGTCGTTTACCCTGTGCGTAAGGGTAGTGAGTGGCTCCTCCTGTTGCTAGTATGTTGTATCTATTGCTTTTGTATATGTTGGCCATGAGGTCCCTTCCTCGTCTGCAAGTCCTTGCATTGCCCCACCATGTGTGCTTTGCATTCCAGTCGCCGCATAATAGGATTCCTGAGTTTGCGTTTCTTTTTAATAGGTCCGCGTAGCTCAGGAATTTAGCAAATTTGTCTGCGTCCCATTTATGTTGGGGTGGGCAGTAGACTGGGGCAATGATAATCGAGCTGTTTTCCTCCAATGTTATCATTACCGGTGCCATTTGGACTGCTTCAAGATTGATTGGTGCGAGTGCTATATATTGTATTCCATTCCGTATGAGTATAGCTACTCCCCCTTTTCTTTGGTTTGGTGAAGGGCATTGAATTGTGTGAGCATCATATCCTTGAATTTTTGTTAGCGCAGCTGTATTTCTGTTTAATCTAGTTTCAATTATCATCATTATATCTAATCTATGATGATTAATGAATGTTTCCATTTCGTTTCTTTTGTTTCTTATCCCGGCTGCATTCCAGTAAGCAATTTTAATTGTGCTTTTGTATTTTTTGCGTTTAGAGTTGCAGTTGAGATTTGGTGGGTTTATATTGCACGTTTGAGTATTGTTGTTGTTGTGGCTGATGGTTGGTGGTAATTGTTGGTTATAGTAGTTGTAATTGTTGTCATTCATTTGTTACTATGTCATTGGCGTTTTTATTATTATTATTACTGGTTGCAACGGTTTTTCCTTGGCTGAGGATGTTGTTGCTTATGCCATTTGTGGCTAGCGCGAGTAATAAGCTGATCATTTGATCAATCTTTCTGGATATGTTCAGCATGGTACTCGCGTTCTGCTCCAGTGCATGCTGTATTTTATTGTTGTTTGTTTGCATTAATGTCAACTGCTGGTGTGGTTCTTGGTTTTGATTTTGTTGTTTTATTTGTACTGATTGCTGGTGCTGTGGGGGTAGTTGTTGTGATTGTGGGTGCTGTGGGCGGTTTTGTGTGTTTTGGTTTTTGTTGTGCCGTTGTTGGCTTAGTGGATTGGCGATCCAGCGCTGGTATTGCTGGTGATGTTGTTGTGGTTGGTGTTGGTTAATAGATTTGCTGTTAAGTCCGGGTTTAAATATTTGCGTTGTTATAGTGTTTGGGATTTTAGTCTTTGTCTTGTCTTTGTTTTGGTTTATTAGTTGGTTTGTTGTGGCTTGTTGATTGTGTTGTTGTGGTTTTGTGCGTTTGTTTAATGCTAGTCTCCATGGGTTTTGCTCGTTTACTGCATGTTGTTGTTGGTGTTCATGGTGTGTTGGCTCTATTGTAGGTGGGTTTGGTCTGGATACTGTTGGTGCTTGCGGTAGGTATTGGTGTTGGTTATTTCTTATTTGTACTGGCGGTTTATTGTTGTGATTATGGTTATTAGATAGTTTAGCTTGCTCTGTTTTAAATGTTGGGCAACCTTTATAACTGGCAATATGTACTCCATGGCAATTCGCACACTTGGGCGGGGTGTTTCTATCCTTCTTGCATGTTGTCGTTGGATGTGCTTGGGCGCATTTAAGGCAGACAAAAGGCCGACGGCAATAATTTTTGCTGTGGCCGTATGCCTGGCATCTATGGCATTGGATGGGGTCAATTCTTTTTAGTTGCCTTGTCACTCTAATATTATGTTGGTTCCCCAGTTCCGTCATTTTTAGCACCATATGATTGTTGTTCTCATTGGGTGCTAATTCAACTTCGAATTGGTTGATAGGTCTCCTGGTGTACCTGTGTTTTGACACGGTTATGAACCGGACGACGTGCCCCAGTTTGGTGAGCTCATCTCGTATCCATTCCTGTGGCGTGGAGTGATGTAGGTGGCTTATAGTTATCCTATACCCTCGTTCATTTTTTGGCTGGTGTGTATGCATTTGTATTTTGTTTTGTCCAAGCAGTTCTAGTGTTGTTTTGTAGACTTCAACGTTGTGGCATTGTAGCCTGATGTTATCACCCTGGTGTGAGCATTTTGTTGTAAAAGCGTCTGGTCCAATTGTGGCATTTAGCTTGTCCAGTATATTATGGATGTTGTTTATTTGAGGCAAGAAGAGTGGTGGCACTTTAAAATTCTGTATTGGCTGGTGTTGTTGTTGCTGGGTGGTTTGTTTATGGTTATTTTTGTTGGGGGGATTATTATTTGTATTGATTGTTGAGTTTATTGCTGGGCAGATGAATGATTCAGTGGCATCTTCTATTTCCATGATGTTGGACATACTGCTATCTTCATCGCTGCTTATGTTATATCGTCTGTTATTGTGTGCTCGGCTTGGAATTTTTTCCATTTCAGAGTTTTTTTTTTAGGAACATTTGCTCGCCAGCTTTAAGACTGGCGGGTACTTTATTTAGTCTGTCCTATTGCCAGTAGGCAACTCATACAAACTTAAATCACAACAATAAATCTTATGCTATCGTATTTTAAATATTGGCGCAAACCTCTAACAGTTTTAGTTCTAGATATACTAGATTAAATTAACAACTTTGGTATTATGCTATATACAACAGTCTGGTTTTTCAGGGACTTGTGATCTGGTCACACCCGCATGTGCTTGCATTTTTCGTTTACATTTACTTATTGACTATTTATTTAACATTTACTTTTTTTGTTTCGTTTCAGGTTCTATGTGTTTCTTTCGTTTCAGGATATGGTGCAGACGTTGACGCTGAGGAGTCCTCTGGGTGTCCATTTGCTGGTGTTGTCGATTTATGGTGCGTCTTTCATAGTCTGGGTAAGTTGTGTGCCACATCTGATTTTCCGCTGCAGCAGTATTTACTTTATTTTTCTTTTTGCAGTTTTGTTGAAGATTCGCTCTAAAATCCTAGTAATGGATTTCTTTTTTGGATTATTTGCAAGGACGTTTTGATGACCTGGACGCCGTTGCAGGCTCCGTGTAGCCGCGTGGTCAGGAGGACGTGTTTGGTGAGGGCGTCGTTTGGCCAGCCTGGACTCGTGCCGCCGTTCCGGGTTCATGCAGCGCTCTACTCGGCGCTTATGGATGTGGTGAGATCTATGTTGTCCTGTAAATATGTTTAAAGAGTGATTTATTATTTCTGTACTTCCCGTCAGGTTCGAGAGGATTGAGAGGCCAAGGATCATCGCTGCTGCCGTCTGCCAGTTTCTCGTTTTGGTGGGCCGTTTCCTATTTGAGCAGTCAAGGGAGTTTGCGTCATCAATTTCCGTCGAGAGAATCGTCCATCGTGCCGTCCTCTGTCATCCTCAGAAGTTGGGTGCGCACCGTCGAGAGACCATGGTCCAACATTGCCTCATGGGCAAGTTTGTGTCGATGGGAGCAGCTGGTGGTGCTTTGCAGGAGTCATCGGGCGCAAAACATTCATCCGTGGTTGGCTCTGGGCAGCACACTGCCGTACAGGAGGAGCCAGGCTCGACAGGGCCGTAGCTGGAGGCTGGTGTGGCATGTCAGCTATTTGCTGTGGATCCTGGACTGTTACCGGCGGATGAGGCACATCGTCACCCTCGTAGTCGGGAACGATGATTCTTTGGACGGATAGCGGTTGTCCTAGGATGTGAGATATGACACTCTCTCTGGTGACGTTTCCTTTCCTATACTCCCTTCCCAGGTGGTTTATAGTCGCCTCGGTTAAGCGTGGTGGATGCGGTGTATTTAAGAATTCTGCTCTGCGCTTTGCATTTTCAGCTGCTAACTTTCTCATTTTTTCCATTTCCAGGTCTTTTTTTCGTTCTTCGTCCTCGAGACGCAGGAGTGTTGGGAGCTCATTTAAGCTTTGTTGGAGCTGGCTTATCCTGGACTGGAGGTTGGGACCTTGTGGATGCATTGGCAGGAAGTGCTTTTCAAGCTGCTGCGCGTAGCGCGGCCTTTGAAGACGTATCGGCTTGCATGGCTGCATAAGAAGAACCTCTGCTTCCGGGTTTTTGTGAGTCGATAGTGAGTTTACGAACCGGCTGCTGGCTGCTTGGTACACTTCCTCCACTGTTTTCAAGCTGTAGGTCTTTCTGAGCGTTGAATTTTTTGTCATCCATGTTGCTCTTACAGAACGTCTAATAATTTTATTTTGCAGCCTTTGGACTCGGAGAAGCTGAGTGTCAGACAGGAGTGCACCCCAGGCTGGGATTCCATACTGCCAGAGGGGAACAATTAGCTGTTTAATTAACAGAGCCTTGCACGCATTTGGTAGACGGCTGCGAGGTCCGATTAACCATTCAAGCTTTTTTGCCCTTGCCCTCATTTTGATGCACAGGCGCGTCACGTGTGTTTTGAGGGTAAGTTTGCTGTCAAGTAATATGCCCAGGTAATTTTGAGATGTGCTGCATGGTATTATCTGGTTGTTGATAAACGGCGCTTCTTTTCTGGTATCCTGTCTTAGGTTTCTCAGTGTATACATTACGTGGCCAGTCTTTGATTGGTTGATGGTGATGGACCACTTCTTTGCCCATTTTTGGAAGTGGTTAATGTATACCTGATTGTCACTGATTGCGGTGGTCGGGCTATCTTCGGCGCACATTATTACCGTGTCATCAGCATACGTTGAGAGCAACATGCTGCTTTTGTTGTATTGTCGGTGTTCTCGTATTTGCGTCATGGCGGGCAGTGGCATGTCAGAAGAGAAGATTGTGTACAGGATTGGCCCCAGTACGCTGCCTTGTGGGACCCCAGCAGTAATTTTTCCACATCTTGATTGGATACCGTCGCTGCACTTTACCACAAAGCTGCGCTCATGCAGGTAAGTCTCAAGTATATTATACAGATTTGTCGGTAGTAATTTAATTAATTTCCAGAGCAATCCAGTGTGCCAAACTCGGTCAAAGGCTTCAGCAATGTCGATGAAGACTGCTGAGCAGAATTTGCGCTCTTCAAAGGCTCTCAAGATGAATTGGGAGACTCGGGCGAGTTGCTGTTCCGTACCGTGTTCACGTCTGAACCCAAACTGGTAATTAGGGACTGCTTTGGCAAAACCCTCCACTTCAAAGAGGCGGGCTAACAAGAGTTTTTCGAACATCTTTGAGAGTCCAGACAGAAGGCTGATAGGTCGATAAGAGCCGACGTCAGCTGTGTTCTTGCCAGGCTTCAATATCATTGAAATTCCGGCGTGTTTCCATTTGCGTGGGAAGTATCCAAGGCGTAGTATTGAATTGTATATTAGAATTATATACAGTTGTGCTTTGTGGGGCAACAACTTTATAATTCTATTGTCAATTTGGTCTTCTCCAGGTGACTTTTTCAGCTCAAGTGCGTCTATTATCAATTTTAGTTCGTTGAGAGTTACCGGTCTGATTCGGTATGACTGCTCAAGGAACAGAAGCTGTTTATCTTTCTTCATACCCTCCAGCTCCTCTTGGACTTGGGATCGCTCTACATCTGTATTCGTGAGTTTCGGGCTGAATCTTTCCTCCAGGTGCGTGACGAAGGCCTCTGCCTTTTCAGTTGTAGTTTTTGTCCAATTGATATTACGGTTTGTCCCATTTGCAGGATTGGCGCCTACAGGATTCTGCGTATGGAGTTTTAATGGCCAGTTAGGTTGTGGCTGCTTCTTGAGCTTGTTTGTAAGTCTCCATAGTTTTTGCATTTGGTATTTGTCTTGCGTATCCATTCCCTCAAACAGTCTGTTGATATTTGCCTCTTTCAGCTTGACGATAGCTTTTTTTAGTCTGTTTTTTTAATAGCAATACTTGCTCGCCAGCTTTGACACTGGCGGGTACTTTATTTAATTCATCCTATTACCTTTTACAGGCAACTTACATAGAATTTGAATTACAACAATAAAAAACGGCTTATTGCATAAATACTATAGAGCTAACATTTTTAGACGATTAAATACTAAAAATATTTAACATAAAAGCTATCGGTTTGCGACAGCTGCAAAACGAATAACATTGTATAGGTTGGTTTACATTAAAGATTGCTTACAACTAAATGACAAACATAATAATAACATTTATTAAATTTATTTTATTCTATTTTAGCAGGTTTTTTTTTCTATCTATGTGGCCATGGTAGACACACACGAATGAAATCATCGCAAACTCGTGCTTTTTATCGCACGAGTTGCGAGATTAATTTTATTTCTTTTTTTTAGTACAACTTACTTACTATTTAAGAAATTAAGTGGCGCCTTATTAATGGCATTTTTTTTCTTTCTTTCTTTGTGGCCATGGCAGACACACAATAATAAATTCATCGCCCACTCACGCAAGGTGCACCATAACCTGAACCAGCAGGTTAGGGTCTTGCGTTTGTGGCGAGAATAATCTTTATTTTTTTAATACAGCATAAGTATTTTACAAAAAATTTTTTGACGCCTTAATCTAGGCAAATATTGGCGAAACTTATAGTAAGTTAGATTAAGCTTATAATACTAGGAATTGTTTGTTTTACGCGGCTTCATGCTGCTTATAATATAACATTTCAAAATAAATATAAATACTTATAAGCTATTAATTTTAGTAACTATTTTAATAAAAGGTCAGCGGCCATTATTGATTGAGACACTTTTTAGAGCTCAATTATATTTTGATTAGCTTAATAGATAAAATAATGATTATAAGAATTTGAACGATAGTTTCCTTTTGAGCGCTCGTTATTATGGAGTAGCTCAGCTGATTAACTCAACGAAGGTGGAGCAGCTCCACTGTCATCGACCAGTTGTTCATCGATAAGTCGACAGCTGGCATGTCGGACAGCTGATTCGAATTTTATGTGACGCTTTGTTATTATTATTTTTGTTTGCACTTGTTTGCAACAATAATAATTATAATAAGAAATATTCTTATTGTATAACACGCAGTGGGTCTTGAAGGAACTTCAACGTGCGTCTGCGGCTGTGTCAAGGACAAGGGCGACACAACTCATCACCTGCCATGCCCAATGCAGCAACAAACGTACGTATTTGTACTTTTATTTTAGCCAATTAACTTTCACCTGTTAGATCAATGACGGCCAGGATTCGCTCAACAACATCGGCGGGAAGAGACGCAAACGCCGCGTCCTCGGTAGTCGGCAGCATTAGCAGAGGTCGTGAGTTGTCAATTCTTGCAGTGGAGTCGTAATCAGCAGTTTCATTTTGTTCATTTGCAGCATTCACGGTTCCGTCCAGATGATGCGGTATCCGCATGGCGTCCAAAGGAGCATGCAAATAAGTTGTGGCAGGTCTATTGAAAGCCGCATGTGGCAGTGTGGCCGCTGTTATGTGGCTAATCCCCTCCAGGCAAGGATGATCAAAATGGCCTGCAGCACCGCCAGTTAGGTGCAGTACTGCCGTTGGCGCTTCATCACGTGCTGCAGGCCCATGTAATGCAGTAACAGGTGGCAACAGCTCATTTGAAGCAGCATTTTGAAGTGAGTGATGTTGTTGGTAAGTATCAGTATCAATATTGAGATTTGTATTGACACTCTTATTTATCAATTCAGGCCAAGCAATTTCGAGCGTCTCACCACCAGCAACCTGACAAGGGTTTATAGCGGAGATAGACGGCATCAGCGAGGCATTTGCTGGCGATGAATGGAGTCTTCCAGGATGCATAGCGGTGGCCGTATGTGGCATTGTGGTCGGAATTGTTTGGATTGCCCCCGCCGGGCAAGGATGAGTATGTGGACGTTGTCCTGCAGCACCGTCAATAATGTGCAGTACTGCCGTTGACGACTCATCACGTGCTGCAGGCCCAGGTGGTGTAGCATCAGGTGGCAACAGGTCAGCTGAAGCAGCATGTTGAAATAAGTGATGTTGTTGGTAAGTATCAGTACCCAAATAGAGATTTGTATTGACACTCGTATTTATTATTTCAGGCCAAGCAATTTCGAGCGTCTCACCACCAGTAACCTGACAAGGGTTTATAGCGGAGATAGACGGCATCAGCGAGGCATTTGCTGGCGATGAATGGAGTCTTCCAGGATGCATAGCGGTGGCCGTATGTGGCATTGTGGTCGGAATTGTTTGGATTGCCCCCGCCGGGCAAGGATGAGTATGTGGACGTTGTCCTGCAGCACCGTCAATAATGTGCAGTACTGCCATTGACGACTCATCACGTGCTGCAGGCCCAGGTGGTGTAGCAACAGGAGGCAACAGCTCAGCTGAAGCAGCATGTTGAAATAAGTGATGTTGTTGGTAAGTATCAGTACCCAAATAGAGATTTGTATTGAAACTCGTATTTATCATTTCAGGCCAAGCAATTTCGAGCGTCTCCCCGCCAGCAACCTGACAAGGGTTTATAGCAGAGATAGACGGCATCGGCGAGGCATTTGCTGGCAATGAATGAAGTCTTCCAGGATGCATTCCAGTGGCCGCATGTGGCATTGTGGTCGGAATTGTTTGGATTGCCCCCGCCGGGCAAGGATGAGTATGTGGACGCTGTCCTGCAGCACCGTCAATAATGTGCAGTACTGCCATTGACGACTCATCACGTGCTGCAGGCCCAGGTGGTGTAGCAACAGGTGGCAACAGCTCAGCTAAAGCAGCATGTTGAAATAAGTGATGTTGTTGGTAAGTATCAGTACCAAAATTGAGATTTGTATTGACACTCGTATTTATCATTTCAGGCCAAGCAATTTCGAGCGTCTCACCGCCAGCAACCTGACAAGGGTTTATAGCAGAGATAGACGGCATCGGCGAGGCATTTGCTGGCAATGAATGGAGTCTTCCAGGATGCACACCAGTGGCCGCATGTGGCATTGTGGTCGGAATTGTTTGGATTGCCCCCGCCGGGCAAGGATGAGTATGCGGACGCTGTCCTGCAGCACCGTCAATAATGTGCAGTACTGCCGTTGACGACTCATCACGTGCTGCAGGCCCAGGTGGTGTGGCTGCGGGTCGCAACAGCTCAGTGAAAGCAGCATTTTGCAGATCAGGTAAGATATGTTGGCTGTTAACAATTGGGACATCATTGTCGGCAAGCTCGTTTGTTGTTTCAGCTATAACGAATTCAGTTGATTCACCAGTGGGAACCTGGCCGGAGTATACAAGCGAAGCTTCTGCAGGCTCGGTTAAAGCCGCACTCTCAATCTGGCTTAGAAAGTTTAAGACTTGCGCTCTCCTTTGCAGTTGCATGCTAATAGCCGTGGGGCTTAATATAGCCAATATGCCATTCACTAGCTCACTGTTTTTTCTTTGTTTGTGGCCATGGCAGACACACAATAATAAATTCATCGCCCACTCACGCAAGGTGCACCATAACCTGAACCAGCAGGTTAGGGTCTTGCGTTTGTGGCGAGAATAATCTTTATTTTTTTAATACAGCATAAGTATTTTACAAAAAATTTTTTGACGCCTTAATCTAGGCAAATATTGGCGAAACTTATAGTAAGTTAGATTAAGCTTATAATACTAGGAATTGTTTGTTTTACGCGGCTTCATGCTGCTTATAATATAACATTTCAAAATAAATATAAATACTTATAAGCTATTAATTTTAGTAACTATTTTAATAAAAGGTCAGCGGCCATTATTGATTGAGACACTTTTTAGAGCTCAATTATATTTTGATTAGCTTAATAGATAAAATAATGATTATAAGAATTTGAACGATAGTTTCCTTTTGAGCGCTCGTTATTATGGAGTAGCTCAGCTGATTAACTCAACGAAGGTGGAGCAGCTCCACTGTCATCGACCAGTTGTTCATCGATAAGTCGACAGCTGGCATGTCGGACAGCTGATTCGAATTTTATGTGACGCTTTGTTATTATTATTTTTGTTTGCACTTGTTTGCAACAATAATAATTATAATAAGAAATATTCTTATTGTATAACACGCAGTGGGTCTTGAAGGAACTGCAACGTGCGTCTGCGGCTGTGTCAAGGACAAGGGCGACACAACTCATCACCTGCCATGCCCAATGCAGCAACAAACGTACGTATTTGTACTTTTATTTTAGCCAATTAACTTTCACCTGTTAGATCAATGACGGCCAGGATTCGCTCAACAACATCGGCGGGAAGAGACGCAAACGCCGCGTCCTCGGTAGTCGGCAGCATTAGCAGAGGTCGTGAGTTGTCAATTCTTGCAGTGGAGTCGTAATCAGCAGTTTCATTTTGTTCATTTGCAGCATTCACGGTTCCGTCCAGATGATGCGGTATCCGCATGGCGTCCAAAGGAGCATGCAAATAAGTTGTGGCAGGTCTATTGAAAGCCGCATGTGGCAGTGTGGCCGCTGTTATGTGGCTAATCCCCTCCAGGCAAGGATGATCAAAATGGCCTGCAGCACCGCCAGTTAGGTGCAGTACTGCCGTTGGCGCTTCATCACGTGCTGCAGGCCCATGTAATGCAGTAACAGGTGGCAACAGCTCATTTGAAGCAGCATTTTGAAGTGAGTGATGTTGTTGGTAAGTATCAGTATCAATATTGAGATTTGTATTGACACTCTTATTTATCAATTCAGGCCAAGCAATTTCGAGCGTCTCACCACCAGCAACCTGACAAGGGTTTATAGCGGAGATAGACGGCATCAGCGAGGCATTTGCTGGCGATGAATGGAGTCTTCCAGGATGCATAGCGGTGGCCGTATGTGGCATTGTGGTCGGAATTGTTTGGATTGCCCCCGCCGGGCAAGGATGAGTATGTGGACGTTGTCCTGCAGCACCGTCAATAATGTGCAGTACTGCCGTTGACGACTCATCACGTGCTGCAGGCCCAGGTGGTGTAGCATCAGGTGGCAACAGGTCAGCTGAAGCAGCATGTTGAAATAAGTGATGTTGTTGGTAAGTATCAGTACCCAAATAGAGATTTGTATTGACACTCGTATTTATTATTTCAGGCCAAGCAATTTCGAGCGTCTCACCACCAGTAACCTGACAAGGGTTTATAGCGGAGATAGACGGCATCAGCGAGGCATTTGCTGGCAATGAATGAAGTCTTCCAGGATGCATTCCAGTGGCCGCATGTGGCATTGTGGTCGGAATTGTTTGGATTGCCCCCGCCGGGCAAGGATGAGTATGTGGACGCTGTCCTGCAGCACCGTCAATAATGTGCAGTACTGCCATTGACGACTCATCACGTGCTGCAGGCCCAGGTGGTGTAGCAACAGGAGGCAACAGCTCAGCTGAAGCAGCATGTTGAAATAAGTGATGTTGTTGGTAAGTATCAGTACCAAAATTGAGATTTGTATTGAAACTCGTATTTATCATTTCAGGCCAAGCAATTTCGAGCGTCTCCCCGCCAGCAACCTGACAAGGGTTTATAGCAGAGATAGACGGCATCGGCGAGGCATTTGCTGGCAATGAATGAAGTCTTCCAGGATGCATTCCAGTGGCCGCATGTGGCATTGTGGTCGGAATTGTTTGGATTGCCCCCGCCGGGCAAGGATGAGTATGTGGACGCTGTCCTGCAGCACCGTCAATAATGTGCAGTACTGCCATTGACGACTCATCACGTGCTGCAGGCCCAGGTGGTGTAGCAACAGGTGGCAACAGCTCAGCTAAAGCAGCATGTTGAAATAAGTGATGTTGTTGGTAAGTATCAGTACCAAAATTGAGATTTGTATTGACACTCGTATTTATCATTTCAGGCCAAGCAATTTCGAGCGTCTCACCGCCAGCAACCTGACAAGGGTTTATAGCAGAGATAGACGGCATCGGCGAGGCATTTGCTGGCAATGAATGGAGTCTTCCAGGATGCACACCAGTGGCCGCATGTGGCATTGTGGTCGGAATTGTTTGGATTGCCCCCGCCGGGCAAGGATGAGTATGCGGACGCTGTCCTGCAGCACCGTCAATAATGTGCAGTACTGCCGTTGACGACTCATCACGTGCTGCAGGCCCAGGTGGTGTGGCTGCGGGTCGCAACAGCTCAGTGAAAGCAGCATTTTGCAGATCAGGTAAGATATGTTGGCTGTTAACAATTGGGACATCATTGTCGGCAAGCTCGTTTGTTGTTTCAGCTATAACGAATTCAGTTGATTCACCAGTGGGAACCTGGCCGGAGTATACAAGCGAAGCTTCTGCAGGCTCGGTTAAAGCCGCACTCTCAATCTGGCTTAGAAAGTTTAAGACTTGCGCTCTCCTTTGCAGTTGCATGCTAATAGCCGTGGGGCTTAATATAGCCAATATGCCATTCACTAGCTCACTGTTGTTTGCCTGGCTGCGTCGGGTGTCACGCTCAAGCTCTAGCTGTTGTCGTTGCTGTTGCTGAAGTTGCTGCAGTCGCCTCTCCTCGCGAATTCTATCGATGCGAGCCTGTTCGCGCAATCGCTGTTCGTCGCGTCGCCTTAATGTAAGCTGCCTCTCTTCACGCCGTTGTGCTCTCTCGACTTCGTGCGGATGCAGTGGCGGCGGAGGTGGTCGCATGTGAGGCGGAATGCACCTGTTGATCATTTCCAAGTACCGAGTTCGGGTGAGCCGCTGCGGGACGTACGGATTGTTTGCCAAGTTCCTTGCCTCGGAGTTGTGGTGTATTTGCAATCTTTTTATGTATTTGTTGCAGATGTCAACGTACGTTTGCTCAACAGTTGGAATTTCCAGATCAGCGTGCAGCGTGGAATTTCTGACATACCAAGGTGCATCTGCTATTAGCCTCAGCGCTTTGTTTTGTTCAGTCTGAATTCGACAAAATTGCAGATGACTTAATAGCGGGCCCCACACTGCCATGGTGTACGTCCAGATAGGCGCCACGAGCTGTTTGTATACTATGATTTTCGTTTTTAAAGGCAGCTGGCTGTTGGCATTCAGGAGCCAATGCAGCTTCTTAATTCTGGCTCGTATTTTGGTGATGACTGCAGTGACGTGCGATTGTAGACTAAGCTTGGCGTCAAGACGGACGCCTAGGTATGTATGGGCAGACTTCGTTGCTATTCTACAATCAGCCATTATTGGAGAAGAGTTCACCCTGCCAGATCTAAGGGTATGCAGGACATGTGCCGTTTTGGATGGGTTCACGTTTATGCACCTTTTTCTTTCTTTGTGGCCATGGCAGACACACAATAATAAATTCATCGCCCACTCACGCAAGGTGCACCATAACCTGAACCAGCAGGTTAGGGTCTTGCGTTTGTGGCGAGAATAATCTTTATTTTTTTAATACAGCATAAGTATTTTACAAAAAATTTTTTGACGCCTTAATCTAGGCAAATATTGGCGAAACTTATAGTAAGTTAGATTAAGCTTATAATACTAGGAATTGTTTGTTTTACGCGGCTTCATGCTGCTTATAATATAACATTTCAAAATAAATATAAATACTTATAAGCTATTAATTTTAGTAACTATTTTAATAAAAGGTCAGCGGCCATTATTGATTGAGACACTTTTTAGAGCTCAATTATATTTTGATTAGCTTAATAGATAAAATAATGATTATAAGAATTTGAACGATAGTTTCCTTTTGAGCGCTCGTTATTATGGAGTAGCTCAGCTGATTAACTCAACGAAGGTGGAGCAGCTCCACTGTCATCGACCAGTTGTTCATCGATAAGTCGACAGCTGGCATGTCGGACAGCTGATTCGAATTTTATGTGACGCTTTGTTATTATTATTTTTGTTTGCACTTGTTTGCAACAATAATAATTATAATAAGAAATATTCTTATTGTATAACACGCAGTGGGTCTTGAAGGAACTTCAACGTGCGTCTGCGGCTGTGTCAAGGACAAGGGCGACACAACTCATCACCTGCCATGCCCAATGCAGCAACAAACGTACGTATTTGTACTTTTATTTTAGCCAATTAACTTTCACCTGTTAGATCAATGACGGCCAGGATTCGCTCAACAACATCGGCGGGAAGAGACGCAAACGCCGCGTCCTCGGTAGTCGGCAGCATTAGCAGAGGTCGTGAGTTGTCAATTCTTGCAGTGGAGTCGTAATCAGCAGTTTCATTTTGTTCATTTGCAGCATTCACGGTTCCGTCCAGATGATGCGGTATCCGCATGGCGTCCAAAGGAGCATGCAAATAAGTTGTGGCAGGTCTATTGAAAGCCGCATGTGGCAGTGTGGCCGCTGTTATGTGGCTAATCCCCTCCAGGCAAGGATGATCAAAATGGCCTGCAGCACCGCCAGTTAGGTGCAGTACTGCCGTTGGCGCTTCATCACGTGCTGCAGGCCCATGTAATGCAGTAACAGGTGGCAACAGCTCATTTGAAGCAGCATTTTGAAGTGAGTGATGTTGTTGGTAAGTATCAGTATCAATATTGAGATTTGTATTGACACTCTTATTTATCAATTCAGGCCAAGCAATTTCGAGCGTCTCACCACCAGCAACCTGACAAGGGTTTATAGCGGAGATAGACGGCATCAGCGAGGCATTTGCTGGCGATGAATGGAGTCTTCCAGGATGCATAGCGGTGGCCGTATGTGGCATTGTGGTCGGAATTGTTTGGATTGCCCCCGCCGGGCAAGGATGAGTATGTGGACGTTGTCCTGCAGCACCGTCAATAATGTGCAGTACTGCCGTTGACGACTCATCACGTGCTGCAGGCCCAGGTGGTGTAGCATCAGGTGGCAACAGGTCAGCTGAAGCAGCATGTTGAAATAAGTGATGTTGTTGGTAAGTATCAGTACCCAAATAGAGATTTGTATTGACACTCGTATTTATTATTTCAGGCCAAGCAATTTCGAGCGTCTCACCACCAGTAACCTGACAAGGGTTTATAGCGGAGATAGACGGCATCAGCGAGGCATTTGCTGGCGATGAATGGAGTCTTCCAGGATGCATAGCGGTGGCCGTATGTGGCATTGTGGTCGGAATTGTTTGGATTGCCCCCGCCGGGCAAGGATGAGTATGTGGACGTTGTCCTGCAGCACCGTCAATAATGTGCAGTACTGCCATTGACGACTCATCACGTGCTGCAGGCCCAGGTGGTGTAGCAACAGGAGGCAACAGCTCAGCTGAAGCAGCATGTTGAAATAAGTGATGTTGTTGGTAAGTATCAGTACCCAAATAGAGATTTGTATTGAAACTCGTATTTATCATTTCAGGCCAAGCAATTTCGAGCGTCTCCCCGCCAGCAACCTGACAAGGGTTTATAGCAGAGATAGACGGCATCGGCGAGGCATTTGCTGGCAATGAATGAAGTCTTCCAGGATGCATTCCAGTGGCCGCATGTGGCATTGTGGTCGGAATTGTTTGGATTGCCCCCGCCGGGCAAGGATGAGTATGTGGACGCTGTCCTGCAGCACCGTCAATAATGTGCAGTACTGCCATTGACGACTCATCACGTGCTGCAGGCCCAGGTGGTGTAGCAACAGGTGGCAACAGCTCAGCTAAAGCAGCATGTTGAAATAAGTGATGTTGTTGGTAAGTATCAGTACCAAAATTGAGATTTGTATTGACACTCGTATTTATCATTTCAGGCCAAGCAATTTCGAGCGTCTCACCGCCAGCAACCTGACAAGGGTTTATAGCAGAGATAGACGGCATCGGCGAGGCATTTGCTGGCAATGAATGGAGTCTTCCAGGATGCACACCAGTGGCCGCATGTGGCATTGTGGTCGGAATTGTTTGGATTGCCCCCGCCGGGCAAGGATGAGTATGCGGACGCTGTCCTGCAGCACCGTCAATAATGTGCAGTACTGCCGTTGACGACTTTTTTAATGACAAAACTTGCTCGCCAGCTATTACACTGGCGGGTACTTTATTCAACTTCGTCTTATTACCTATTACAGGCAACTTATACAGAATTTAAATTACAACAATAACAAACGGCTTATTGCATATATACTATCACTCTAACATCAACAGTAGATTAAATACTAGAACATTTAACATATGACGAGTAACATAGTGGGTCACCCTGTGCTTAGTGTTTACTTTTACAAATGCTTATAGCTAATTAAAGAGTATAATAACATTCATTTAAATTTATTTTTACAGGTGATAAATATGGTGTGCTGGCGCCGGGGAGTCCTCTTTGTGAATCCATGCTGGAGTGGCCGCGGCTTGTAGCGTTGTCTGGATGGTTTCGTGAGCGTTTTTCGCAGCGGCTGTTTTGCCGTCAGCGGCAGCATGATCGTCAATTAAATGTGTAATTTTTCTTTGCTTTCAGGTATTTGAAGAGGATCGCCGTTGGACATCTCGCCCAGCTGGACCCTCAGGGATCAGGCTCTGCCCTCACCAATGGATCTGTTAAGTCACTTTATTTATTTTCAGTTATGTTGTTCGCATATGCAAGTTAATACACGTGCCGATGTGCGTGTATTTATTTTCGTTTGTTTTTATTTGGTTTTGTTTGTTTTGCATGTATGCGTGTATTTATTTGTATTTAATTGTTTTTCGTTTTGCTTGTTTTGCATGTAGAATGTGAATTTAAATTGTTTATTACTTATTTATTATTGCTTGTATATTGTTATGCTTTGTATGTTGTTGTTTTGTTATATTATTATGATTGTTTTATTTTATATTGTTGCGTATTAAATTAAGTTCAAATTTTTCTTTCTTTTCAGGTATTCCTGTGGAGCTGCCTGTCATTGACGTCCATACAACTGCGCACACTGGAGTCAGTATCAGGTAAGTTGGATTAACTTTTATTATTGTAATGTTAATTAGTTTTGCTTATTAATTTATATTTTAAATTTGTATTTATTTTTCTTTTCAGGTACTTGCAGTTGTGTAGACGTTTCTGCCATCAATCATCAGGGTGTCAGCATGTATTCGTCGCCAAGGAGGTCATTAAGGTCATTGGCTGTGTCATCTGCATCCGTCCACGAGTTATCATGGTCATCTTGTGGGGTGGCTTCATGGTTATCTTGTGGCTGAGGAGCGTCTTTGGCTTGTGGAGCGTCTTGCACAGGTGGAGCGTCTTGTGCATGTGGCGCGTCTTGGGCATTTGAAGCTTTCTTGGCCGCACTGCTGTTGTTCATTTGTATGGTTATAAACTGCAGTAGAACGTTTAATAATTGATCAATTTTATTTTCTAGACGCATAAATATGGCTGTGTCTTTCTGGTGGTCCTTCTCCTGTTGTGACTGCTTCTTGTTATCAGGCCGAGGCTGCTGTTGGGGGATGCGTGGCTTCTTTGGAGAGTTTGCTGTTTCGTCGGGTGAGTTTCTTAGTTGCCGTTTGCGTGGTGAGGCTGGGTTTCGTTGCAGTTTCTGCTGGTATCTGGCCAGATGCTTTTCTGCTGGATTACGCAGTCGTGCAACACTCGGTCCTCCACGCACAACATCACTATACGATTTTTTCAGCTTGTTTGCAGATACACTTTGGAGCCGTTTCTCAGCAGTTTGCTGAGGTGACTTTGTCCTTGTTGGCTGCGATGTATGGCGAGGAGAGGCGGATACTATTTTTTGCATAGTAATGTGCCGAGGTTGCATTTGCTGGTTCTCTTCTGCAGCCACTCGATTTGCCCTGAGTTTGGCACGCGCTTCTTTAAAGGCTGGGCAGCCCTTATAGCAACTGACGTGTGCCTTCCCGCAGTTGGCGCACATGGGGTCTTCACTTCTAGGCTTTGGGCATGCCGTCGATGGGTGCTCACCTGCGCACTTCATACACACAAAGGGACGACTACAGTAATTTTTTGTGTGCCCAAATGCCTGGCAACGGTGGCATTGTGCTGGGTCAAGCGACTTTGCCTGCCTCTCCACTTCCACTGTTTGACTACCCAGTTGCTTTACGGTAAGTATTTGCTTGTGGCTTCCATCTTCTCTAGTGGCAATCTCAACTTCAAATATGTTTAATTGCCTCCTAGAGAATCTGTGCTGGATGGGTCTAGAGAATCTTGTTGTGAAGCCCAACTCACTCAGCCTTTCAATCAGCCATTGATTTGGCGTCGTATGGTGTAGTCCACGTATGATGACCCTGAAGCCTTTTTCGCTGCGCATCTGGTGTGTGTGCGCTTGTACGCCGTCTTCATCAAGGGCTGACTTGATTGCGACGAAGGTTTTACTGTCCTCGCATTGGATGCGGAGACCGTTGTTATATGTGGCCTTCGTCGCATATTTGCCTACGCCTGGCAACCTTGAAAGTCTTTCAATGAGAGGCACTATTGACACAACTGATGGCAGGAAAATGGATGGCATTTTTTTGGAATGCATATTTTCCCCCATCAGTTGCTGTATTTTATGCTGGGTTGGCAGCTGCTGTATGCGCTCGTCGTCATGTTGCTTATGTTGGTGTCGTTGTTGCTGCAGTGGCTGCTGATTCGGGATGCTAGTTGTTTGTCCATGTATTTGAGCGCACGAATGTAGTTGCGTTGCTTGCTGCAATTTGTCCTGGGGTTGCTGGATCTTTTGCTGTTGTAGTTGTAGCTCTACATCATGTTGAGTTTGCCTGTCAATTTGTTTTGTATATTCCATGCGGCGTGCTTCCTGATGTAATTTTATGGCAAGGCCGCTCTTGAAGACCGGCGTTGAAAACTGTTCGTCAGAAGAGTGGGTCTCGTCGTCAATAACCTCACATCTGCGCTTTAGAGGCGAGCGGTAAGTATGGGTGGGGTTTTTTTCAGTCCCTGTTGTCATTTTCCATATCTGACCAGGAAGCATTGGCGGGGCTCCGCCAAGCCAGCTTTGTACCAACTTATCCTTGGTAGTAGCTGGCCTTGTCAATTTGCTTCCCGTAGATGTCTCCTGTGTGAGGGATGGCAGAAGGCTTCTTCGCGTGGTGGGCATGGTGATTTTTTGCTGTGTCCCGCGAGAATTATTGGCATTTAATACGCTTATTTTTGTAGTTGTTGTTGAAGTTGTAGTTGTAGTTGGTTGTGTTGCTTGTATTGTTGTATAAATGTTGCTTGCTGTGGTGTATGTATTCGCGGAGGTTGGCGCCAAAGTTTTGAAAGCCAGCGTCGTTTGTCTCAATTGCGCGCTGTGTTGATTGCGCGCGCAACTATCGTCGTCTCTTTCAGTCATTGTGCTTTGCTTATTTGCTTTTTTCTTCGAAGGGGAAATCGCGCCAAATGAAGTAGGGGAAATTTGCGGTGTTGCACTCTTTCCCCTACTTCCGTTAGTCTTTGGTTGGTTTGGCGCGAACGTTTTTTCTTCTTCAAATTGGTGTGTGTGTTGATATTGCCGTTTTAAACTTTTTCCCACAGCGGTCCTTTGGAGCGCCGATTCAAACATCGCTCTGAAGATGTCCTCGTCTATTAGTGCTCCTCCAAATGGCCGTGTGGACATATCTGAGGCTGTTGGGGACAGCAGCGACACCGTTGCAACTGAGTCCACTTCAGCCTCAGAAATCACTTCACTGTTTCTTGTTTTATTCATTGTTACACTTTGTTAAATATTTTTATTTATATTATTTATTATTTATTTTTATTTTTATTATTAATAGCATTTTTATTTTATTTTATTTTAGTAGCTTTTTTTTAATGACTTTTTTTTTTCTATCTATGTGGCCATGGTAGACACACACGAATGAAATCATCGCAAACTCGTGCTTTTTATCGCACGAGTTGCGAGATTAATTTTATTTCTTTTTTTTAGTACAACTTACTTACTATTTAAGAAATTAAGTGGCGCCTTATTAATGGCATGAATTAACGAAACTTATACTAAGTTATAATAGAGCTTATTGCTAAAAAGTGTTTATATTTTACGCAGCTTATTGATGCTCGTAAAATAAAAACATTTTGAAATAAATTTTGATTAATATTAATACTTATATGTTACTAATATAAGAAATTATTTTAAATAATAACTGGTCGACAGCCAATTTAAACGGTTAATTGTCATCAGTCAGGTCAATTATATCCAGGATTCTTTCAATGACGTGTGCGTCCTCTGGAGTCGGAAGCAGTTGCTGAGGTCGAGCGCTGAGCACTCCAGCATTACGATCGCCAAAAGCAGCTTCGGCTTGGTCGTAGGCGGCATTCGCAGTGCCGTCCTGTTGGTACGGCATCCAAGCGGTGTCCAACGGGGCCTGCATACAAGCTGTAGTGGGCCTCTCGGAAGCCGCAAGTGGCATTCTGGTCACAGAAGTGAGGCCAACAGACAGTTCATCTGTGGGAGCCTGGTCGTGGAATAATGGCGAAGTTTCTGCGCCGTCCATAGGATGAACTAACGCACTTTCAATTTGATTTAGAAAGCTTAAAACTTCCGCTCTTCTACGTTGTTGTAAAACAACAGCCTCAGGGCTTAATATAGCCAATATTCCATTGGCCAGCTCATTGTTGGTTGATTGGCTGCGTCGGGACTCACGCTCGAGCTGAAACTGTTGTCGCCGCTCTTGCTGAAGTTGCTGCTGTCGCCTCTGCTCTCGAATCCCCTCAATGCGAGCTTCCTCTCGCCTTTGATGGTCTTCGCGCCGCCTTAATGCAGCCTGCCTCTCTTCTCGCCGTTGTGCTCTCTCAACTTCGTGCGGGTGGAGTGGCGGTGGTGGTGGTCGCATGTGAGGCGGAATGCATCTATTGACCATGTCCAGGTACCGATTGCGGGTGAGCCGCTGCGGTACGTAAGGGTCAAGTGCTAAGTTCCTTGCCTCAGAATTGAAGTGCGTTTGCAATCTTTTCGTGTATTTAGAGCAGATGTCATCGTATACTTGCTCAACTGTTGGTATTTCCAGGTCAGTGTGTAATGTGACATTCCTGACATACCAAGGAGCATTTGTTATTAGTCTGAGCGCTTTATTTTGTTCAGTTTGCACCCGACTAAATTGCAGCTGGCTTAATAGCGGACCCCAAACTGCGAAGGTGTACTTCCAGATGGGTGCCACGAGCTGCTTGTACACTATAAGCTTGGTTTTCAAGGGCAGCTGGCTGTTGACGTTAATGAGCCAGTGCAGCTTTTTGATTCTGGCTCGTATTTTGGTGATGATTGCAGTGACGTGTGATTGAAGCGACAGTTTGGCGTCAAGACGGACGCCTAGGTACGTGTGCGCAGTCTTTGTTGCTATTCTACAGCCAGACATTGTAGGAGCCAAGTTCACGCTGCCAGATCTGAGGGTGTGCAGGACATGCGCTGTTTTGGAGGGATTCACGTTTATACCCCATTTCCTTGCCCAGCTTGCAAATGCGTCCAAGTATCTGTTCATCGATTCGATCACAGTTTCAATTTTCCAGTGAGCACTTATGATGACGGTGTCGTCCGCATATGTTGCAAGTAGCATTTTTCCGGGAGAAGAACTTAGTGGCTTTGGCATATCGGCTGTGTATATGTTGTATAGCACAGGGCCCAAGACGCTACCCTGAGGCACACCCGCAGAGATACATCTGAGGCTTGAGCGAACGCCGCCGTTGCACTCAACAACAAATGTTCTTTCAGTCAGATAGCTACGAATAATCCTGTAGTAAACTTCAGGGAGCAGATGCTTCAGTTTGAAGAAAAGGCCGTTATGCCATACCCGGTCAAACGCCTCTTGGATGTCTAGGTATACAGTTGAGCAGTAATTATTCCTTTCGTATGCCTTGAGGATGAATTGCGTTACTCTGCCAATTTTTTTTTAATGACAAAAACTTGCTCGCCAGCTATTACACTGGCGGGTACTTTATTGAATTCATCTTATTACCTATTACAGGCAACTTATATAGAATTTAAATTACTACAATAAAAAAAACGGCTTATTGTACAAATACTAAAAAACTAACATTTTCAGATAATTAAATACTAAAAACATTTAACATGAAAGCTATCGCTAATGCGATAGCTGCAAAAACGAGTAACATGGTGGGTCACACTGTGCTTGATGTTTACATTTACAATTGCTTACAGCTAACTGACCATTATAATGACATTTATTTTATTATTTTAACAGGTACAGTCTAATGAGCTGACGCCGAGGAGTCCTCTCTGTGGTTCCGTCGTCTGGATGATTGGGTGAGTCTTTTTCGCAGTGGCTGCTTTGTCGTCGGCAGCAGCATGGTCGTCAATTAATGGTATGTAGTTTTATTTTCTTGCAGGAACTTGGAGTCGCTCGCTGATGGACACCTCGCCCATCTGGGCACTCAGGGGTCAGGCTCTGGATTCACCGATGAATCAGATGAGTTTAATTATTTGATTTAAGTTAAAATTTGTGTGTTATTTCGCATATGCATGTTAGTGTAAGTGCAGATGTACGTGTATTGATTTCCATATATTTTGTTATGGTTTTGTCTGTTTTACATGTGCGCGTGTATTTAATTGCATTTAATTGGTTTTCGTTTTGCTTGTTATATATGTATGCGTGTGTGCGTGTATTTATGTGCATATAATTGGTTTTAGTTTTGCATCATTTCGCTTATCTGTTTGTTTTGCTTATTTTGCTCATGTGCTAGTTTTGTTTATTTTAGATATTATTTGTATTTATTATTTTATCATAATTTTACTTTTATCGTTGCTTTGTTTGTTATTTTCTTTATTATATTATTAATATTAGTTTATTTTATATTACGTTTCGTAATAATTCATAGTTTTAATTAATAATTGTTCTTTATATTTTTCTTTATATTTTCTCCTTACAGAATCAGAAAGGCGTCGTAATTAGATCTCCATTGGTCAGGTAAGCTGTTTACATATATTATTTGTTATTGCACTTGTGCTTAATTTCGTCGATTTATTGCAGGAACATCACGGTGACATATATTCGATGTATTCCTCTACGATGAGCTCATTGTCTGTATCATCGGCGTCCGTCCACGAGTCATCATGGCGATCTTCTGAGTTGACTTGCTGTTGTTCTTGTGCCTGTAGAGCGTCTTGGGCATGTGGAGTCTCTTGCGCAGGTGGAGCGTCAGATGTATTTGGAGCGTCTTGAACGTTCATGACAGCACTGGTATTTTTTACTTGTAATGCAATGAGCTGCAGAAGTACATTTAATAATTTATCAATTTTATTTTCCAGGCGCATAAACATGGCCGTGTCGTTCTCTTGTGGCTTCTTATCATAACTGGGCCGAGGTTGCTGATGGGGGACTTGTTGATCTTCATGCGATTGATCTTGTCTGCTGCGTGGCTTCCTTGAGTGGTTTGCTGCTTTTTCAGGTGAGTTCGTTTTCTCCTTTATTTGCTGTTTGCGTGGTATGACCGGTTTCTGTTTGAGCTTCTGCTGGAATCTGGCCAGGTGTTTTTCGGCTGGACCTGCAGAGCTCGGTTCTCCACGCACAACATCGCTATATGACTTTGTCAGCTTATTTTCAGGTATGGGTTGGAGCCGTTTTTCAGCAGTTTGCTGAAAAGACTTTGTCCGTGTAAGCTGCGGAGTTCGGTGAGGAGGATTGACTGCTGTTTTATGCTCAGTTTTGTGACGAAGGTGCCTTTGCTGCTGCTGTTCTGCAGCTACTTGATTTGACCTGAGCTTGGCACGCGCTTCTTTGAAGGCTGGGCAGCCTTTGTAGCAGCTCACGTGTGCGTTCCCACAGTTGGCACATTTCGGGTCTTCCTGCCTAGGCTTTGGGCATGCCGTCGAAGGATGATTGCCTGCACATTTCATGCAGACAAACTTTCGACTGCAATAATTTTTTGTATGCCCAAAAGCCTGGCACCGGTGGCATTGTACTGGATCTCGTGACACTTCCTGTCTCTCGACACTGACAGATTGAATGCCCAATTGCTTCAAGGCAAGTATTTCTTTGTGTCCACCATCTTCTCTAGAAGCAATTTCCACTTCAAACAAGTTTAATTGTCTTCCAGAGAATCTGTTTTGGATGGCTTTGGAAAATCGCACTGTGTAGCCCAACTTACTCAGGTGATCCCTCAGCCATTCACTTGGCGTAGTGTGGTGGAGTCCGCGGATTACTACCCTGAATCCTTTGTCTCTGGGCATCTGGTATGTATGCGCCTGTATGCCATCTTCATCCAGGGCTGTCTTTATTGCAGCGAAGGTTTTTAAATCTTCGCATTGGATGCGGAGGCCATTGCTCCCTGCCGCCTTCGTCACATATTTGCCTGCACCTGGCAAACTGGAGAGTCTTTCCAGAAGAGGCACTACTGACACGACCGATGGCACGAAAATAGACGGTATTTTTTTTGAGTGCATACCCTCGTGCAATAGTCGTTGTATCCTTTGTTGGTTTGTCTGCTGCTGCGAGTGCCCATCATCATGATGTTTATGTTGGTGTTGTGGTTGCTGCAGTGGCTGCTGTACTAACTCATGATGTTCATGTTTGTCCGTTACCTTTTCAGCTCTCTCACGCGCCTCCTGATGCAGCCTGATAGCAAGGCCACTCTTGTAGATTGGCGTTGTCACAGGTTGATCCAGGGGGCGCAGATCATCATCGTAGTTATTATTGTCCTGACATTTCCTTTTCATCGGCGTAAGGTACGTATTTGCATATTGTTCTTGATCACCAATCCTTTTTGCAGGTTTGGCTCGTTTTTTGGGAAGCATCGGTGGTGGTACTCCTTGTAGCCAACTATGTACCAACTTGCTGTCGGTAGCATTTGTTTTTGTCATATCGCTCGATGTTGGGGGTGATTCCGAGAGCAACGGCATAAGACTTCTTCTGGAAGAATTATTTTTGTGCTGCGGGGCGTCAGGATTTATAGTATTTATTAAATGATCAGTATTTGCGCTTTCTTTATTTGTGTATGTTGTTGGGTGTGTGTTGATTGCGCTTTCATTTGTAGTTGCTGTTGTAGTTCTTATTTGGTTGTTATTGTTGTTGTGTTGTTGCTGTTGCTGTAGGTTTGAATGTGTTGCTGTGTGTGTGCGTTTTGAGTTGTCACTTGTCTTTAAAGATGTTTCTAGTATGTTGTGTTGTTTCTGCTGGTGCGCGCCAGTATTATTGGTTTGAGTTGTATGTGTGTCGTCTATACTAGCGTTAGTCCACAATGTGTGCGTTGAAGGGGAAATCGATGTTGGCGCCAAACTTTTAAATCCAAGCGTCGTTTGTCTCAGTTGCGCGTTGTGTTGTTTGCGCGCGCAACTGTCGTCATCTCTTTCTGACGTAGCGGCATTTGAAGTAGGGGAAGTTTGCGGCATTGCGCTTTTTCCCCTACTTCCGTTAGTCGTTGTCTGATTTGGCGGGAACGCTTTTTTTTCAAATGGATGTGTGTGTTGGCTTTGCAGAATTAAACTTTTTCCCAGCGCGGTCCTCTGGAGCACCGATTCGAACATTGATTTGAAGATGTCCTCGTCAATTGATGCTCCTCCAAATGGCCGTGTGGACATATCAGAGACTGTTGGGGACAGCAGCAACGCCGTTGCAGCTGTGTCCACTTCAGCCTCAAGAATCACTTTATTGCTTTCACTTTTATTCATTATTGCACTTTGTTTAATTTTTTTATTTTTATTATTTATTATTATTATTATTAATAATAATTTTATTTCCATTTTTTTGTTTTTTTTTTTTTTTTTTTAATGACAAAAACTTGCTCGCCAGCTATTTTTTTTTTAATCGCAACACTTGCTCGCCAGCTTTTACACTGGCGGGTACTTTATTCAACTTGTCTTATTACCTATTACAGGCAACTTATACAAAATTTAAATTACAACAATAACAAACGGCTTATTGCATATATACTATCACTCTAACATCAACAGTAGATTAAATACTAGAACATTTAACATATGACGAGTAACATAGTGGGTCACCCTGTACTTAGTGTTTACTTTTACAAATGCTTATAGCTAATTAAAGAGTATAATAACATTCATTTAAATTTATTTTTACAGGAGATATATGATGTGTTGGCGCCGGGGAGTCCTCTTTGTGAATCCATGCTGGAGTGGCCGCGGCTTGTAGCGTTGTCTGGATGATTTCGTGAGCGTTTTTCGCAGCGGCTGTTTTGCCGTCAGCGGCAGCATGATCGTCAATTGATTGTGTCATTTTTCTTTGCTTTCAAGTATTTGAAGAGGCTCGCCGTTGGATATTTCGCCCAGCTGGACCCTCGGGGATCAGGCTATTTTTTTTTTCAGTTATGTTATACGCATATGCAAGTTAATACACGTGCCGATGTGCGTGTATTTATTTTCGTTTGTTTTGATTTGGTTTTGTTTGTTTTGCATGTATGCGTGTAATTATTTGTATTTAATTGTTTTTCGTTTTGCTTGTTTTGCATGTAGAATGTGAATTTAAATTGTTTATTACTTATTTATTATTGCGTGTATATTGTTATGCTTTGTATGTTGTTGTTTTGTTATATTATTATGATTGTTTTATTTTATATTGTTGCGTATTAAATTAAGTTCAAATTTATCTTTCTTTTCAGGTATTCCTGTGGAGCTGCCTGTCATTGACGTCCATACAACTGCGCACACTGGAGTCAGTATCAGGTAAGTTGGATTAACTTTTATTATTGTAATGTTAATTGGTTTTGTTTATTAATTTATATTTTAAATTTGTATTTATTTTTCTTTTCAGGTACTTGCAGTTATGTAGACGTTTCTGCCATCAATCATCAGGGTGTCAGCATGTATTCGTCGCCAAGGAGGTCATTGAAGTCATTGGCTGTGTCATCTGCATCCGTCCACGAGTTATCATGGTCATCTTGTGGGGTGGCTTCATGGTTATCTTGTGGCTGAGGAGCGTCTTTGGCTTGTGGAGCGTCTTGCACAGGTGGAGCGTCTTGTGCATGTGGCGCGTCTTGGGCATTTGAAGCTTTCTTGGCCGCACTGCTGTTGTTCATTTGTATGGTTATAAACTGCAGTAGAACGTTTAATAATTGATCAATTTTATTTTCTAGACGCATAAATATGGCTGTGTCTTTCTGGTGGTCCTTCTCCTGTTGTGACTGCTTCTCGTTATCAGGCCGAGGCTGCTGTTGGGGGATGCATGGCTTCTTTGGAGAGTTTGCTGTTTTGTCGGGTGAGTTTCTTAGTTGCCGTTTGCGTGGTGAGGCTGGGTTTCGTTGCAGTTTCTGCTGGTATCTGGCCAGATGCTTTTCTGCTGGATTACGCAGTCGTGCAACACTCGGTCCTCCACGCACAACATCACTATACGATTTTTTCAGCTTGTTTGCAGATACACTTTGGAGCCGTTTCTCAGCAGTTTGCTGAGGTGACTTTGTCCTTGTTGGCTGCGATGTATGGCGAGGAGAGGCGGATACTATTTTTTGCATAGTAATGTGCCGAGGTTGCATTTCCTGGTTCTCTTCTGCAGCCACTCGATTTGCCCTGAGTTTGGCACGCGCTTCTTTAAAGGCTGGGCAGCCCTTATAGCAACTGACGTGTGCTTTCCCGCAGTTGGCGCACATGGGGTCTTCACTTCTAGGCTTTGGGCATGCCGTCGATGGGTGCTCACCTGCGCACTTCATACACACAAAGGGACGACTACAGTAATTTTTTGTGTGCCCAAATGCCTGGCAACGGTGGCATTGTGCTGGGTCAAGTGACTTTGCCTGCCTCTCCACTTCCACTGTTTGACTACCCAGTTGCTTTACGGTAAGTATTTGCTTGTGGCTTCCATCTTCTCTAGTGGCAATCTCAATTTCAAATATATTTAATTGCCTCCTAGAGAATCTGTGCTGGATGGCTCTAGAGAATCTTGTTGTGAAGCCCAACTCACTCAGCCTTTCAATCAGCCATTGATTTGGCGTCGTATGGTGTAGTCCACGTATGATGACCCTGAAGCCCTTTTCGCTGCGCATCTGGTGTGTGTGCGCTTGTATGCCGTCTTCATCAAGGGCTGATTTGATTGCGACGAAGGTTTTTCTGTCCTCGCATTGGATGCGGAGACCGTTGTTATATGTGGCCTTCGTCGCATATTTGCCTACGCCTGGCAACCTTGAAAGTCTTTCGATGAGAGGCACTATTGACACAACTGATGGCAGGAAAATGGATGGCATTTTTTTGGAATGCATATTTTCCCCCATCAGTTGCTGTATTTTATGCTGGGTTGGCAGCTGCTGTATGCGCTCGTCGTCATGTTGCTTATGTTGGTGTCGTTGTTGCTGCAGTGGCTGCTGATTCGGGATGCTAGTTGTTTGTCGATGTATTTGAGCGCACGATTGTAGTTGCGTTGCTTGCTGCAATTTGTCCTGGGGTTGCTGGATCTTTTGCTGTTGTAGTTGTAACTCTACTCATGTTGAGTTTGTCTGTCAATTTGTTTTGTATATTCCATGCGGCGTGCTTCCTGATGTAATTTTATGGCAAGGCCGCTCTTGAAGACCGGCGTTGAAAAATGTTCGTCAGAAGAGTGCGTCTCGTCGTCAATATCCTCACATCTGCGCTTTAGAGGCGAGCGGTAAGTATGGGTGGGGTTTTTTTCAGTCCCTGTTGTCATTTTCCACAGCTCACCAGGAAGCATTGGCGGGGCTCCGCCAAGCCAGCTTTGTACCAACTTATCCTTGGTAGTAGCTGGCCTTGTCAATTTGCTTCCCGTAGATGACTCCTGTGTGAGGGATGGCAGAAGGCTTCTTCGCGTGGTGGGCATGGTGTTTTTTTGCTGTGACCCGCGAGAATTATTGGCATTTAATACGCTTATTATTGTGGTTGTTGTTGAAGTTGTATTTGTAGTTGGTTGTGTTGCTTGTATTGTTGTATAAATGTTGCTTGCTGTGTGTATGTATTCGCGGAGGTTGGCGCCAAAGTTTTGAAAGCCAGCGTCGTTTGTCTCAATTGCGCGCTGAGTTGATTGCGCGCGCAAATATCGTCGTCTCTTTCAGTCATTGTGCTTTGCTTATTTGCTTTTTTCTTCGAAGGGGAAATCGCGCCAATTGAAGTAGGGGAAATTTGCGGTGTTGCGCTCTTTCCCCTACTTCCGTTAGTCGTTGGTTGGTTTGGCGCGAACGTTTTTTCTTCTTCAAATTGGTGTGTGTGTTGATATTGCCGTTTTAAACTTTTTCCCACAGCGGTCCTTTGGAGCGCCGATTCAAACATCGCTCTGAAGATGTCCTCGTCTATTGGTGCTCCTCCAAATGGCCGTGTGGACATATCTGAGGCTGTTGGGGACAGCAGCGACACCGTTGCAACTGTGTCCACTTCAGCCTCAGAAATCACTTCACTGTTTCTTGTTTTATTCATTGTTACACTTTGTTAAATCTTTTTATTTATATTATTTATTATTTATTTTTATTTTTATTATTAATAGCATTTTTATAATTTTTTAATGACAACTTGCTTTTTTTTAATGACAAAACTTGCTCTTTTTTTAATGACAAAACTTTTTAATCGCAACACTTGCTCGCCAGCTTTTACACTGGCGGGTACTTTATTCAACTTGTCTTATTACCTATTACAGGCAACTTATACAAAATTTAAATTACAACAATAACAAACGGCTTATTGCATATATACTATCACTCTAACATAAACAGTAGATTAAATACTAGAACATTTAACATATGACGAGTAACATGGTGGGTCACCCTGTGCTTAGTGTTTACTTTTACAAATGCTTATAGCTAATTAAACATTCATTTAAATTTATTTTTACAGGTAATAAATATGGTGTGCTGGCGCCGGGGAGTCCTCTTTGTGATTCCATGCTGGAGTGGCCGCGGCTTGTAGCGTTGTCTGGATGGTTTCGTGAGTGTTTTTCGCAGCGGCTGCTTTGTCGTCGGCAGCAGCATGATCGTCAATTAAATGTGTAATTTTTCTTTGCTTTCAGGTATTTGAAGAGGATCGTCGTTGGACATCTCGCCCAGCTGGACCCTCAGGGATCAGGCTCTGCCCTCACCAATGGATCTGTTATGTCACTTTATTTATTTTTAGTTATGTTATGCGCATATGCAAGTTAATACACGTGCCGATGTGCGTGTATTTATTTTCGTTTGTTTTGATTTGGTTTTGTTTGTTTTGCATGTATGCGTGTATTTATTTGTATTTAATTGTTTTTTGTTTTGCTTGTTTTGTATGTAGATTTAAATTGTTTATTACTTATTTATTATTGCTTGTATATTGTTATGCTTTGTATGTTGTTGTTTTGTTATATTATTATGATTGTTTTATTTTATATTGTTGCGTATTAAATTAAGTTCAAATTTTTTCTTTCTTTTCAGGTATTCCTGTGGAGCTGCCTGTCATTGACGTCCATACAACTGCGCACACTGGAGTCAGTATCAGGTAAGTTGGATTAACTTTTATTATTGTAATGTTAATTAGTTTTGTTTATTAATTTATATTTTAAATTTGTATTAATTTTCCTTTTCAGGTACTTGCAGTTATGTAGACGTTTCTGCCATCAATCATCAGGGTGTCAGCATGTATTCGTCGCCAAGGAGGTCATTGAGATCATTGGCTGTGTCATCCGCATCCGTCCACGAGTTATCATGGTCATCTTGTGGAGTGACTTCATGGTTATCTTGTGGCTGGGGAGCGTCTTTGGCTTGTGGAGCGTCTTGCACAGGTGGAGCGTCTTGTGCATGTGGCGCGTCTTGGGCATTTGAAGCGTTCTTGGCAGCACTGCTGTTATTCATTTGTATAGTTATGAACTGCAGTAGTACGTTTAATAATCTGTCAATTTTATTTTCTAGACGCATTAGCATGGCTGTGTCCTTCTGTTGGTCCTTCTCTTGTTGTGACTGCTGCTCGTGTACAGGCCGAGGCTGCTTGGGAGGGATGGATGGCTTCCTTGAAGAGTTTGCTGCTTTGTCAGGTGAGTTCCTTAGTTGCTGTTTGCGTGGTGTGGCTCGATTTCGTTGAAGGTTCTGCTGATATCTGGCAAGGTGTTTCTCTGCTGGATTACGCAGTTGTGCAACCCTAGGTCCTCCACGCACAACATCACTATATGATTTTTTCAGTTTATTTGCAGGTGTAGGTGTGCTTTGCAGCCGTTTTTCAGCAGTGTGCTGAAGTGACTTTGTCCGTGTTGGCTGTGATGTATGGCGAGGAGAGGTTGATACTATTTTATTCATAGTAATGTGACGAGGGTGCATTTCCTGGTGCTCTTCTGCAGCCACTCGATTTGCCCTGAGCTTGGCACGCGCTTCTTTAAAGGCTGGGCAGCCTTTATAGCAACTGACGTGTGCGCTCCCGCAGTTGGCACACTTGGGGTCTTCACTTCTAGGCTTTGGGCATGCCGTCGATGGGTGCTCACCTGCGCACTTCATACACACAAAGGGACGACTACAATAATTTTTTGTGTGCCCAAAAGCCTGGCAACGGTGGCATTGTGCTGGATCAAGCGACTTTGCCTGCCTCTCCACATCCACCGATTGAAAACCCAGTTTCTTCACGGTAAGTATTTGCTTGTGGCTTCCATCCTCTTTAGTGACAATTTCAACTTCAAATATGTTTAGTTGCCTTCTAGTGATTCTGTGTTGAATAGCTCTGGAGAATCTTGATGTGTAGCCCAACTTGCTCAGTTCTTCCGTCAGCCATTGATTTGGCGTCGTATGGTGTAGTCCACGTATGATGACTCTGAAGCCTTTTTCGCTGCGCATCTGGTGTGTGTGCGCTTGTACGCCGTCTTCATCAAGGGCTGACTTGATTGCGACGAAGGTTTTACTGTCCTCGCATTGGATGCGGAGACCGTTGTTATATGTGGCCTTCGTCGCATATTTGCCTATGCCTGGCAACCTTGAAAGTCTTTCGATGAGAGGCACTATTGACACAACTGATGGCAGGAAAATGGATGGCATTTTTTTGGAATGCATATTTTCCCCCATCAGTTGCTGTATTTTATGCTGGGTTGGCAGCTGCTGTATGCGCTCGTCGTCATGTTGCTTATGTTGGTGTCGTTGTTGCTGCAGTGGCTGCTGATTCGGGATGCTAATTGTTTGTCGATGTATTTGAGCGCACGATTGTAGTTGCGTTGCTTGCTGCAATTTGTCCTGGGGTTGCTGGATCTTTTGCTGTTGTAGTTGTAGCTCTACATCATGTTGAGTTTGTCTGTCAATTTGTTTTGTATATTCCATGCGGCGTGCTTCCTGATGTAATTTTATGGCTAGGCCGCTCTTGAAGACCGGCGTTGAAAAATGTTCGTCAGAAGAGTGCGTCTCGTCGTCAATATCCTCACATCTGCGCTTTAGAGGCGAGCGGTAAGTATGGGTGGGGTTTTTTTCAGTCCCTGTTGTCATTTTCCATATCTCACCAGGAAGCATTGGCGGGGCTCCGCCAAGCCAGCTTTGTACCAACTTATCCTTGGTAGTAGCTGGCCTTGTCAATTTGCTTCCCGTAGATGTCTCCTGTGTGAGGGATGGCAGAAGGCTTCTTCGCGTGGTGGGCATGGTGTTTTTTTGCTGTGTCCCGCGAGAATTATTGGCATTTAATACGCTTATTTTTGTAGTTGTTGTTGAAGTTGTTTTTAATGACAAAACTTGCTCGCCAGCTATTACACTGGCGGGTACTTTATTGAATTCATCTTATTACCTATTACAGGCAACTTATATAGAATTTAAATTACAACAATAAAAAACGGCTTATTGTACAAATACTAAAAAAAACTAACATTTTCAGATAATTAAATACTAAAAACATTTAACATGAAAGCTATCGCTAATGAGATAGCTGCAAAAACGAGTAACATGGTGGGTCACCCTGTGTTTGGTGTTTACATTTTCAATTGCTTACAGCTAACTGACAATTATAATGACATTTATTTTATTATTTTAACAGGTACAGTCTGATGAGCTGACGCCGAGGAGTCCTCTCTGTGGTTCCGTCGTCTGGATGATTGGGTGAGTCTTTTTCGCAGTGGCTGCTTTGTCGTCGACAGCAGCATGGTCGTCAATTAATGGTATGTAGTTTTATTTTCTTGCAGGAACTTGGAGTCGCTCGCTGATGGACACCTCGCCCATCTGGGCACTCAGGGGTCAGGCTCTGGATTCACCGATGAATCAGATGAGTTTAATTATTTGATTTAAGTTAAAATTTGTGTATTATTTCGCATATGCATGTTAGTGTAAGTGCAGATGTACGTGTATTGATTTCCATATATTTTGTTATGGTTTTGTCTGTTTTACATGTGCGCGTGTATTTAATTGCATTTAATTGGTTTTCGTTTTGCTTGTTATATATGTATGCGTGTGTGCGTGTATTTATGTGCATATAATTGGTTTTAGTTTTGCATCATTTCGCTTATCTGTTTGTTTTGCTTATTTTGCTCATGTGCTAGATTTGTTTATTTTAGATATTATTTGTATTTATTATTTTATTATAGTTTTACTTTTATTGTTGGTTTGGGTGTTGTTATTTCCGTCATCATATTATTATTAATTTTTTTTTATTTTATATTTACTTTTGTAATAAATTCATATTTTTAATTAATAATCATTGTATATATTTTCTCCTTTTTTCCAGGGTACAGAATCAGGAAGGCGTCGTCATTGGATCTCCGGTAGTCAGGTAAGTTGTTTACATATATTATTTGTTATTGCACTTGTGCTTAATTTCGTCAATTTATTGCAGGAACATCACGGTGACATATATTCGATGTATTCGTCTACGATGAGCTCATTGTCTGTATCATCCGCGTCCGTCCACGAGTCGTCATGGCGATCTTCTGAGGTGGCTTGCTGGTGTTCTCGTGCCTGTAGATCGTCTTGGACGTGTGGAGCCTCTGGCACAGGTGGAGCGTCAAATGTATTTGGAGCGTCTTGAACGTTCATGACGGCAGTGGTATTTTTGACTTGTAATGCAATGAGCTGCAGAAGTACATTTAATAATTTGTCAATTTTATTTTCCAGGCGCATAAACATGGCCGTGTCGTTCTCTTGTGGCTTCTTATCATAACTGGGCCGAGGTTGCTGATGGGGGACTTGTTGACCTTCATGCGATTGATCTTGTCTGCTGCGTGGCTTCCTTGAGTGGTTTGCTGCTTTTCCAGGTGAGTTCGTTTTCTCCTTTATTTGCTGTTTGCGTGGTATGACCGGTTTCCGTTTGAGCTTCTGCTGGAATCTGGCCAGGTGTTTTTCGGCTGGACCTGCAGAGCTCGGTCCTCCACGCACAACATCACTATATGATTTTGTCAGCTTATTTTCAGGTATGGGTTGGAGCCGTTTTTCAGCAGTTTGCTGAAAAGACTTTGTCCGTGTAAGCTGCGGTGTTCGGTGAGGAGGATTGACTGCTGTTTTATGCTCAGTTTTGTGATGAAGGTGCCTTTGCTGCTGCTGTTCTGCAGCTACTTGATTTGCCCTGAGCTTGGCACGCGCTTCTTTGAAGGCTGGGCAGCCTTTGTAGCAGCTCACGTGTGCGTTCCCGCAGTTGGCACATTTCGGGTCATCCTGCCTAGGCTTTGGGCATGCCGTCGAAGGATGATTGCCTGCACATTTCATGCAGACAAACCTTCGACTGCAATAATTCTTTGTATGCCCAAAAGCCTGGCACCGGTGGCATTGTGATGGGTCTCGTGACACTTCCTGTCTCTCGACACTGACAGATTGAATGCCCAATTGCTTCAAGGCAAGTATTTGTTTGTGACTTCCATCTTCTCTAGAAGCAATTTCCACTTCAAACAAGTTTAACTGTCTTCCAGAGAATCTGTTTTGGATGGCTTTGGAAAATCGCACTGTGTAGCCCAACTTACTCAGGTGATCCCTCAGCCATTCACTTGGCGTTGTGTGGTGGAGTCCGCGGATTACGACCTTGAATCCTTTGTCTCTGGGCATCTGGTATGTATGCGCCTGTATGTCATCTTCATCCAGGGCTGTCTTTATTGCAGCGAAGGTTTTTAAATCTTCGCATTGGATGCGGAGGCCATTGCTCCCTGTCGCCTTCGTCACATATTTGCTTTTTTTTTTTTTAATATATCACTCGCACACCAGCTAATCTACTGGCGGGTACTTTATTTTAATTTGTTTCTTACCAGTAGGCAACTTATACAAACTTAAATTACAACAATAAAACTTATGCTATTGTATTAAAAATATTGGCTCAAACTTATAACGGTTTTTTTTTTTTTTTTTCTTTTTTGTAAATACTAAATTAATAACAACTTTTTGTAGTCTGGCAACTCCAATATCAGCTTGTGGCTTGCCATTGTCAGGGACGTACAATCTGGTCACACTAGGTTATATTTACATTTTACACTTATTGGTAATTATTTAACATTGTTTTACAATTCATTTCAGGTTAATTTGTTTTCTTTCAGGGTCCGATGATAGCGCCAAGGAAACTTCTGGATGGCCCTTTGCCGTAGTAGTCACGCCATGATGTGCCGCTCGTATTCTGCCAGCCACGTGCATCGGAAACAGGCTTTGTCAGCGCCAATGAGACAAGGAAGTATTTTCTATGTGTTTATGTAACTGTGTGTGTTCATGTTTTTACTATTGTTTTGTGTGCTTTAAATGGGTTGTGTTGTTATTTATATGGTGTTGTTTTGTTTTATTTTTTTGTTTGTGTTGTCATTTATATAATGTTTTGTTTTATTTACTTTGTTATTGTTTATATTTATATGTTTTAAATTAACTTCCAAATTGTCTTTCTTGTCAGGTATCTTTTTTTTTTTTTTTTTTTTTTTTTTACTTTATTGAATTCATCTTATTACCTATTACAGGCAACTTATATAGAATTTAAATTACAACAATAAAAAACGGCTTATTGTACAAATACTAAAAAAAACTAACATTTTCAGATAATTAAATACTAAAAACATTTAACATGAAAGCTATCGCTAATGAGATAGCTGCAAAAACGAGTAACATGGTGGGTCACCCTGTGTTTGGTGTTTACATTTTCAATTGCTTACAGCTAACTGACAATTATAATGACATTTATTTTATTATTTTAACAGGTACAGTCTGATGAGCTGACGCCGAGGAGTCCTCTCTGTGGTTCCGTCGTCTGGATGATTGGGTGAGTCTTTTTCGCAGTGGCTGCTTTGTCGTCGACAGCAGCATGGTCGTCAATTAATGGTATGTAGTTTTATTTTCTTGCAGGAACTTGGAGTCGCTCGCTGATGGACACCTCGCCCATCTGGGCACTCAGGGGTCAGGCTCTGGATTCACCGATGAATCAGATGAGTTTAATTATTTGATTTAAGTTAAAATTTGTGTATTATTTCGCATATGCATGTTAGTGTAAGTGCAGATGTACGTGTATTGATTTCCATATATTTTGTTATGGTTTTGTCTGTTTTACATGTGCGCGTGTATTTAATTGCATTTAATTGGTTTTCGTTTTGCTTGTTATATATGTATGCGTGTGTGCGTGTATTTATGTGCATATAATTGGTTTTAGTTTTGCATCATTTCGCTTATCTGTTTGTTTTGCTTATTTTGCTCATGTGCTAGATTTGTTTATTTTAGATATTATTTGTATTTATTATTTTATTATAGTTTTACTTTTATTGTTGGTTTGGGTGTTGTTATTTCCGTCATCATATTATTATTAATTTTTTTTTATTTTATATTTACTTTTGTAATAAATTCATATTTTTAATTAATAATCATTGTATATATTTTCTCCTTTTTTCCAGGGTACAGAATCAGGAAGGCGTCGTCATTGGATCTCCGGTAGTCAGGTAAGTTGTTTACATATATTATTTGTTATTGCACTTGTGCTTAATTTCGTCAATTTATTGCAGGAACATCACGGTGACATATATTCGATGTATTCGTCTACGATGAGCTCATTGTCTGTATCATCCGCGTCCGTCCACGAGTCGTCATGGCGATCTTCCGAGGTGGCTTGCTGGTGTTCTCGTGCCTGTAGATCGTCTTGGACGTGTGGAGCCTCTGGCACAGGTGGAGCGTCAAATGTATTTGGAGCGTCTTGAACGTTCATGACGGCAGTGGTATTTTTGACTTGTAATGCAATGAGCTGCAGAAGTACATTTAATAATTTGTCAATTTTATTTTCCAGGCGCATAAACATGGCCGTGTCGTTCTCTTGTGGCTTCTTATCATAACTGGGCCGAGGTTGCTGATGGGGGACTTGTTGACCTTCATGCGATTGATCTTGTCTGCTGCGTGGCTTCCTTGAGTGGTTTGCTGCTTTTCCAGGTGAGTTCGTTTTCTCCTTTATTTGCTGTTTGCGTGGTATGACCGGTTTCCGTTTGAGCTTCTGCTGGAATCTGGCCAGGTGTTTTTCGGCTGGACCTGCAGAGCTCGGTCCTCCACGCACAACATCACTATATGATTTTGTCAGCTTATTTTCAGGTATGGGTTGGAGCCGTTTTTCAGCAGTTTGCTGAAAAGACTTTGTCCGTGTAAGCTGCGGTGTTCGGTGAGGAGGATTGACTGCTGTTTTATGCTCAGTTTTGTGATGAAGGTGCCTTTGCTGCTGCTGTTCTGCAGCTACTTGATTTGCCCTGAGCTTGGCACGCGCTTCTTTGAAGGCTGGGCAGCCTTTGTAGCAGCTCACGTGTGCGTTCCCGCAGTTGGCACATTTCGGGTCATCCTGCCTAGGCTTTGGGCATGCCGTCGAAGGATGATTGCCTGCACATTTCATGCAGACAAACCTTCGACTGCAATAATTCTTTGTATGCCCAAAAGCCTGGCACCGGTGGCATTGTGATGGGTCTCGTGACACTTCCTGTCTCTCGACACTGACAGATTGAATGCCCAATTGCTTCAAGGCAAGTATTTGTTTGTGACTTCCATCTTCTCTAGAAGCAATTTCCACTTCAAACAAGTTTAACTGTCTTCCAGAGAATCTGTTTTGGATGGCTTTGGAAAATCGCACTGTGTAGCCCAACTTACTCAGGTGATCCCTCAGCCATTCACTTGGCGTTGTGTGGTGGAGTCCGCGGATTACGACCTTGAATCCTTTGTCTCTGGGCATCTGGTATGTATGCGCCTGTATGTCATCTTCATCCAGGGCTGTCTTTATTGCAGCGAAGGTTTTTAAATCTTCGCATTGGATGCGGAGGCCATTGCTCCCTGTCGCCTTCGTCACATATTTGCCTCCGCCTGGCAAACTGGAGAGTCTTTCCAGAAGAGGCACTACTGACACGACCGATGGCACGAAAATAGACGGTATTTTTTTTGAGTGCATACCCTCGTGCAATAGTCGTTGTATCCTTTGTTGGTTTGTCTGCTGCTGTGTGCGCCCATCATCATGATGTTTATGTTGGTGTTGTGGTTGCTGCAGTGGCTGATGTACTAAATCATGATGTTCATGTTTGTCCATTACCTTTTCAGCTCTCTCACGCGCCTCCTGATGCAGCCTGATAGCAAGGCCACTCTTGTAGATTGGCGTTGTCACAGGTTGATCCAGAGGGCGCAGATCATCATCGTAGTTATTATTGTCCTGACATTTCCTTTTCATCGGCGTAAGGTACGTATTTGCATATTGTTCTTGATCACCAATCCTTTTTGCAGGTTTGGCTCGTTTTTTGGGAAGCATCGGTGGTGGTACTCCTTGTAGCCAACTATGTACCAACTTGCTGTCGGTAGCATTTGTTTTTGTCATATCGCTCGATGTTGGGGGTGATTCCGAGAGCAACGGCATAAGACTTCTTCTGGAAGAATTATTTTTGTGCTGCGGGGCGTCAGGATTTATAGTATTTATTAAATGATCCATATTTGCGCTTTCTTTATTTGTGTATGTTGTTGGGTGTGTGTTGATTGCGCTTTCATTTGTAGTTGCTGTTGTAGTTATTAATTGGTTGTTATTGTTGTTGTGTTGCTGCTGCTGTAGGTTTAAATGTGTTGCTGTGTGTGTGCGTTTTGAGTTGTCACTTGTCTTTAAAGATGTTTCTAGTTTGTTGTGTTGTTTCTGCTGGTACGCGCCAGTATTATTGGTTTGAGTTGTATGTGTGTCGTCTATACAAGCATTAGTCCACAATGTGTGCGTTGAAGGGGAAATCGATGTTGGCGCCAAACTTTTAAATCCAAGCGTCGTTTTTTTTTTTAATGACAACACTTGCACGCCAGTTTTAACACTGGCGGTATTTTATTTAATTCGTCTTATTACCTTTGCAGGCAACTTATACAGAATTTAAATGACAACAATAAAAAACGACTTATTGTTTAAATACTATACAGATAACATTTTCAGCTTATTAAATACTAAAAACATTTAACATACAAGCTATCAATATTGCGATAGCTACAGAAACGAAAAACATGGGTCACCTTGTGTAGGTGTTTACATATAAAATTGCTTATTGCTAACTAACAAGAATATCACATTTATTTTATTTTAATCTATCTTAACAGGTACTGCATGATGTCGTCTTGGTGGTTCCAGACTGGAGTGGCCGGGCTTGTAACGCCGTCTGGATGACTGGGTGTCTTTTTCGCAGCGGCTGTTTTGTCGTCGGCGGCAGCATGATCATCAATTAACAGATTATACTTGGAGTCGCTCGCCGATGGACACCTCGCCCATCTGGACAATCTGGGGTCAGGCTCTTCACTCGCCAATGTATCAGTTAAGTTTTATTATTTAGTTTAATTTATAAAATGTGTGTGTTATACGCATAAGCATTGATGCATGTGCAGGTGTGCGTGTATTGATTACCATTTGTTTTGTTTTGGTTTGTTTTGCATGTATGCATGTAATTATTTGCGTTTAATTTGTTTTCGTTTTACTTGTTTTGCTTGTTATGCATATATGTTTGTTTTATTTTAGATTTACTTGTTTTACATATATGTTTGCTTTGTATATTTTTCATATTATGTGTATTTAAGATTTTGTTATCATTTTACTTTTATTGTTGCTTTTGGTTGTAGATATGTCCTTTATTATATTATTATTATTATTTTTTATTTTATATTACGTTTTGTAATAAATTCCTTCTCTTTTTTTTATAATAATTGTTTATATTTTCTCCTTTTTTCCAGGAATGCGCCGTCATGGGATCTCCGTTGGTCAGGAAAGTTGTTTGTGTATATTATATATTATATATATTATATATTATATATTATTGCACTTGAGCTTTATTACGTATATTTTATTTTACTAGTTAACTAAATTTTCTCCTTCTTTTTTTTCAGGTACAGTGTCAGGAATGCGCCATCATGGAATCTCCGCTAGTCAGGTGAGTTGTTTGTATATATTATATGTGTTATATATTATATATTATTGCACTTGTACTTTATTTAATATATTTTGTTTTACTAATCAACTATATTGCAGGTCCCATCGTCAGTAGCGGCAGTGGCAGTAGCAGTGCAGTTTTGTTTGTTTTGCATATATGTTTGTTTTATTTTAGATTTGCTTGTTTTACATATATATTTGCTTTGTATATTTTTCATATTATGTGTATTTAAGATTTTGTTATCATTTTACTTTTATTGTTACTTTTGGTTGTAGATTTGTCCTTTATTATATTATTTTTATTATCTTTTATTTTATATTACGTTTTGTAATAAATTCATTATTATTATTATTATTTTTTTTTTAATAGTTTATATTTTCTGTTTTTTTTTTTGTTTTTTTTTTTTTCCAGGAATGCGGCGTCATTGAATCTCCGTTGGTCAGTAAAGTTGTTTGTGTATATTATATTTATTATATATTATTGGACTTGGACTTTATTTCGTATATTTTATTTTACCATTTAACTAAATTTTCTCCTTATTTTTTTTGCAGGTACAGTGTCAGGAATGCGCCATCATGAAATCTCCGCTAGTCAGGTGGGTTTTGTTATGTGTTATATATTATATATTATTGCACTTGTACTTTATTTAATATATTTATTTTTTTTTTACTTTACTCAATTATATTGCAGGTCCCATTGAGCTGATAGAGCGGCAGCAGCAGTGCAGTACATATACGTGTCGCCACTCTACATTAGCCTAAGTTTCAATTTTGGAGCAGCATTGGAGCAAGCCGGAAGTGAGTCTGGATTAATAACTTGCGATGTCGTGTCCTGTTCCATAGGCTGCGCGTTGCCCTGGGGAGTTACATCATCTTTTTGCAGTGGCATATTATGAACTTTCTTTGTTATTTTATAATGGACTTCAATAAAGTTTATGACAATTTTTGTAAGATGATTTAATCTTTCTTCTAGTCTTTTCAAGCGTTCAGTATAGATACCACTGCTAGCACTCTGATTTGTAGCTGGCTCTCCACGGATAGCATCTTCTGTCGGCAGCGGCTCCTTGGTTGACGAGTTCTCCCTCTCTGAATGTTGCCCTTGCTTAGAGCGTGATTGCTGTTGTAATTTTTCCAGGCGGGCTTGGGCCACATTTTGTGATCGGGGGGGTGTTTTGGCATTATCCAACGAGTCGCTCCGCATTTGTTTAGCACAATTATTAGGGATTTCGGTTTTGCTTGCGACAGTTTGGCTTGTGTTTGCATGCATAGCAATCGCAGCTTGTCCCTGTGTCCGGTTGTGGGTGTCCAGTTTCTGCTCTTGCGTTCGTTGCCTGGCTCCATTTACTTTTTTTGCATCATTAGCAAATTTATTTGCTGCCAGTCTGTTACGAGCCTCTTTAAAAACAGGACAGCCCTTGTAACAGCTGACGTGGTTTTTTCCACAGTTGGCGCACTGTGGATCTTCCTCCTTGGGTTTTGTGCATGACGTAGAGGGGTGTTTACCAGCGCATTTCATGCAGGTGAAAGGGCGATTACAATAGTTTTTTGTATGCCCAAATAGTTGGCATCTATGGCATTGCGCTGGGTCCCGCGGTATTGCTTGCTGTTCAACCTGTACAATCTGACAGCCCAATTGTTTGAGTTCCAGAATTTTCCTGTGGCTATCATCTTCTTTTGGCTGGATCTCAATCTCAAAGATATTCAGAGGCTTTCTCGTAAAACGATTTTTTACCATTCTGATAAATCTGATACTGAAACCCAGGTGTTCCAGATTTGAAGAGATCCAATCGCATGGGGTGGAATGGTGCAGCCGGCGAAGAATTATTCTGAAGCCCTTTTCACTACGTGGTTGGTGTGTGTAGTGTTGTGTGTTATTTTCTACAAGGGCTGCCATGATTGCTACATGGGTGCGTGTGTCTTCGCAAACAATTCGAAGTCCGTTATTTGCCGTTGACTTTGTTGTAAACTTACCGACTCCTGGGTAGGCTGCCAATTTATCCAGGAGCGGCAAGATATCTGGCACGTTTGGCAGGAAAAGCGAGGGCATTTTTTCAATAAGCTGTTCTTGCTGTAGTTGCTTTTTGATGTTTGTTTGTTGTCGTTGTAACGGTATTTGATTTTGTTGTCGTGTCTGCTGTTGCAAGCACTCGTCGTCAAACCGTTGCTGTTTCTTTTGAGGCTGAAGTTGGCGTTGCCTGTGCTCAACGCCCGCTTGGAATTCACTGTGACACATCTTTTGCTGCAGAGTTTTGTTTTGTGCGTTGTCCAGTAGCTGCTGTTGGGTCGCCTCTTGGTGTAGCTTGAGAGCGAAGTTGCTTTTATAGACCGGTGTGGTAATGGGTTGCATCCAGGAGTGCCTGTCGTCATCCGAGTCTATTACTTCTGCACATCTTCTCTTAAGCGGCGAACGATATGCATGTCTGCTGCTGTTTTTTGCTTCAAAATTTCTGGTTTTGGCTGCTTTTTGGGGTAGCTGGGCGGTACTCCAAAAAGCCAGTGTTTCACTGTGTTGTCTGCTGTAATTTTTTTTGCTGCATTTGGGTTTATATTTGGCTGTGTAATTGTTTTTGCAGGAATCTGTTTCGATTGCGTTAATGCATCTGAGTTGATAGCATCAGCGCATGACGTTAACAGAGCTGCATTAGTATGGCTGGTAGGCGGGGAAAACGTCTCCGTTGTGTGTGTGTTTTTAACATTAGCACTGATCGTTAACAGCGCTGCATTGCTGTTAGTGTCTGGCGGGGTAAGGGTTCTCGTAGTGTGAGTGCCGTTTTCTATAGTACATGTCGTTAACGGAGTTGCGTTTGTATAGGTGACTGGCGGGGAAGCTATCCTCTCTGTGTGTGTGTCTATAACTTTGACACTTGTCGTTGGTTGAGTGGATGCTAAACATTTTGGAGGGGAGGTAGTCGAAGTATGGCTGTGCGTGTGAATTTTTTTACTTTGCCTTGCGCTTTCATTTGGCGAGCAAAGTTCATTGCCACTTATGCTGGTTTCGCTTATGTACTCATTTTTCAGAGACGCTGTCTGGCGAGTTGCCGTTTTCTTTTTGAATGCATGTATTGTTCGCGCGCATTTATTTTTGTGTTTGTCGTCAAGTGATAGAATTGGCGGGGTAAACTTTTTCCTGTGGTACTGGTAACTGGGTTTTCTTTTTGGGATGCTTGGATTTGATTTCCGAGATTTTTGGCATGTTGAAATCCCGTTGCCAGTCCGTTGCGGGTGTGTCAGCTCCATCTGCCGGGTCAATAGGCTCTCAAAAAACGTGTCCTCCAAAAATGAACCATTAATTGGCGTGGTGGACATTTTTCTTTCTTTGTGGCCATGGCAGACACACAATAATAAATTCATCGCCCACTCACGCAAGGTGCACCATAACCTGAACCAGCAGGTTAGGGTCTTGCGTTTGTGGCGAGAATAATCTTTATTTTTTTAATACAGCATAAGTATTTTAGAAAAAATTTTTTGACGCCTTAATCTAGGCAAATATTGGCGAAACTTATAGTAAGTTAGATTAAGCTTATAATACTAGGAATTGTTTGTTTTACGCGGCTTCATGCTGCTTATAATATAACATTTCAAAATAAATATAAATACTTATAAGCTATTAATTTTAGTAACTATTTTAATAAAAGGTCAGCGGCCATTATTGATTGAGACACTTTTTAGAGCTCAATTATATTTTGATTAGCTTAATAGATAAAAATAATGATTATAAGAATTTGAACGATAGTTTCCTTTTGAGCGCTCGTTATTATGGAGTAGCTCAGCTGATTAACTCAACGAAGGTGGAGCAGCTCCACTGTCATCGACCAGTTGTTCATCGATAAGTCGACAGCTGGCATGTCGGACAGCTGATTCGAATTTTATGTGACGCTTTGTTATTATTATTTTTGTTTGCACTTGTTTGCAACAATAATAATTATAATAAGAAATATTCTTATTGTATAACACGCAGTGGGTCTTGAAGGAACTTCAACGTGCGTCTGCGGCTGTGTCAAGGACAAGGGCGACACAACTCATCACCTGCCATGCCCAATGCAGCAACAAACGTACGTATTTGTACTTTTATTTTAGCCAATTAACTTTCACCTGTTAGATCAATGACGGCCAGGATTCGCTCAACAACATCGGCGGGAAGAGACGCAAACGCCGCGTCCTCGGTAGTCGGCAGCATTAGCAGAGGTCGTGAGTTGTCAATTCTTGCAGTGGAGTCGTAATCAGCAGTTTCATTTTGTTCATTTGCAGCATTCACGGTTCCGTCCAGATGATGCGGTATCCGCATGGCGTCCAAAGGAGCATGCAAATAAGTTGTGGCAGGTCTATTGAAAGCCGCATGTGGCAGTGTGGCCGCTGTTATGTGGCTAATCCCCTCCAGGCAAGGATGATCAAAATGGCCTGCAGCACCGCCAGTTAGGTGCAGTACTGCCGTTGGCGCTTCATCACGTGCTGCAGGCCCATGTAATGCAGTAACAGGTGGCAACAGCTCATTTGAAGCAGCATTTTGAAGTGAGTGATGTTGTTGGTAAGTATCAGTATCAATATTGAGATTTGTATTGACACTCTTATTTATCAATTCAGGCCAAGCAATTTCGAGCGTCTCACCACCAGCAACCTGACAAGGGTTTATAGCGGAGATAGACGGCATCAGCGAGGCATTTGCTGGCGATGAATGGAGTCTTCCAGGATGCATAGCGGTGGCCGTATGTGGCATTGTGGTCGGAATTGTTTGGATTGCCCCCGCCGGGCAAGGATGAGTATGTGGACGTTGTCCTGCAGCACCGTCAATAATGTGCAGTACTGCCGTTGACGACTCATCACGTGCTGCAGGCCCAGGTGGTGTAGCATCAGGTGGCAACAGGTCAGCTGAAGCAGCATGTTGAAATAAGTGATGTTGTTGGTAAGTATCAGTACCCAAATAGAGATTTGTATTGACACTCGTATTTATTATTTCAGGCCAAGCAATTTCGAGCGTCTCACCACCAGTAACCTGACAAGGGTTTATAGCGGAGATAGACGGCATCAGCGAGGCATTTGCTGGCGATGAATGGAGTCTTCCAGGATGCATAGCGGTGGCCGTATGTGGCATTGTGGTCGGAATTGTTTGGATTGCCCCCGCCGGGCAAGGATGAGTATGTGGACGTTGTCCTGCAGCACCGTCAATAATGTGCAGTACTGCCATTGACGACTCATCACGTGCTGCAGGCCCAGGTGGTGTAGCAACAGGAGGCAACAGCTCAGCTGAAGCAGCATGTTGAAATAAGTGATGTTGTTGGTAAGTATCAGTACCCAAATAGAGATTTGTATTGAAACTCGTATTTATCATTTCAGGCCAAGCAATTTCGAGCGTCTCCCCGCCAGCAACCTGACAAGGGTTTATAGCAGAGATAGACGGCATCGGCGAGGCATTTGCTGGCAATGA